>JAOPJW010003906.1:20881337-20894106 GCA_027122535.1 Octopus maya
TCCCTTGTTATTTTTAGGTGCAAACGCAATTTTAAATTTGAACAAAATCTGCATTTAAGAAATATTTACAATAATATTTTTTTATAATAAAGGTAAACATAATCAAGACAATAAGTGTTGCTGGGAAAAAAGTGAACTAGACTGAAAAATACAGGTTCAGAATTCTAGACTGTTCTTAAATATTGAACCTAGAAAAGTACAGAACAAGCAGTAACTTCCTCACTGTGACTGTGTGGTAAGTAGCTTGCTTACCAACCACATGATTCCAGGTTCATTCCCACTGCATGACACCTTGGGCAAAGACTTCTAATGGTCATGTTGGACAACACATCAATGGATTTTATGATGTGCCTGAAGGTTTTGGCACTAAAAATGAGGAATAAACAAGGCTGCTAGAGTTCTGTGACACAAATGACCTGCTGGAATAAAACACTAACCAGCCATTTAATCACTTATCAAGTATGATTGGCACTCAAACCAGATTGACTACATTTTCACCAGAAACAGGGATAGACAGATGCTTGTAAATGCAAAGTCCTTTCCCAGTGAGGAATGTACAACTCAACATAAGTTAGTGGTTAGTTCAACTTCAAACTTAGGGTTAGATGGACACAAAAGCACAAACCAGTTTAGGAAAGAAAGTGAAGGAAACTCCTGGATACACCAAACAATCAGAAGTTTGGAGACATTCTGATTAAAACATTTGATGAGAAAGAAGAAAAAGCTGTGACCATATGATGTAGAGGACAACTGGAAGTTCTTATGAGACAACCTTCTGAAGACTGCAGGCATAAGTTGTGGCTGGGGCAAGGTTTTTGCCAATCAAAGAGTGACTTGGTGATGGAACACTGAGGTCAGCTGAGCCATACAAGTGAAGAGATAGGCTTGGAAAGATTGGCAAACTGGAATCAGCAAAAAGCTGTATTGGGTAGTCAAGAGGGAGGTTAGGTAACAAGTTTATCAAGCAAGGGCAGAAGCAGAAAGGAAAAGATTTGCCAATCTTACAGCATGAAGATCAGAAACTTGAGATGTTCCAGATCACTGGACAGTATGTCAGAGAGAATCGAGATGTTGTGGAAGAAAAGTGTGTACAAATGGATAATGGTATGCTTGTACTCAGTGACTCCGAAAAGAGGCATGGAAGTACTACTATGAAAGGCTATTTAAATGTGGAAAATGAATGGAAAGAGAATCTCACTTATGTGAATCCAACAGAGAAACCAACTATTCATGCTGACAGCAGTATGCTGGATAAAGGCAATTCAGGATAAGAAAACAGGGAAATCCCCTGGTCCATCAGCCTTACTGCTGAGATGCTTAACCTACCTGGCAGTGTAGGATATGGACTAATCACCAGTATAGTTAATCAGTATAATTCAGCAAAGTATCAACAATAGAACTGTAATGGAAAGCTATTACAGAAGTGAACCTACCAAAACAGGATACAAGAAAAGGATGCATAAAACTTGGACAGAAATAGACATGTTCCCTATCACAGAGCAAAGACTTCTAAACCAAAAAGAAATTGTAAAAAAGTTAGTGGTTATCCCAGTTGGAACTGAAGATCTCCACAATAGTGAAAGAGTGTGAAAGTGACTGCACTGAACATAAAGAGCAAAAAGCAGAACAACAGGGATTAGCAGAAGGACCAATAACTACCTACAAAAGAAACAATTGCTCAGATGATGAAGTCTACTTTGTGGAGGGAAAACTGTTAGAGGAAGACAGAAACTAACTACTTGCACCTAAATGAGGTGCAAAATAGCAAAAGAAAGAGGCTAGCAGCTCTTAGAAGAATTGAAATAGGAAAAAGAAGGATGAATTGTTAATGAAAATCTACATCAGAAACATAACACATCCAAATACTGTGCAACTCTTGGGGGTTAAAAATGAAAGAAAAACAAAGGACAAAGCCACATGGTGGGAATGAAGGCTTGAGAACCAAATTGAACAGCAAGAAAGACCTTTCACAGTTACATACAAACAGAGAAGAAAATGGTGAGGGGAGAACACAGGAACAAACTGCAAAAGAACTACAATATAAGATACAAAGGACTGTCTCATAGAAGATAACGTATATAATTTTCTGGAAAAGGAGAATTTACTACCAGAAGAATAAAAAGGATGTAGGAAGAAAACAAGGGAAACTGCTGATCTGTTATATACAGATAAAGTATTAAATGAGGCACATGTAAGAAAGAAGAATTTAGCTGTTAGATGGATAGATTACAGGAAGGGTTGCAACATCTCAAAGAACTGGCTGTTGGAGTGTCTGAGGATGTTCAGAGTCAATGAGAAGATTAGGCAACTTTCTGGAGAAAGCAATGAGAATGTGGGAAGTAGAAATGACATATGCAAATGAATTGCTAGGCAACGTGAAACTATGCAGTAGCATTTTCCAAGACTCACTCTCTCCATTACTTTTTGTCATTGCGCTAATCCCCAATAAATATACTGAGAAAATCCAGGCCTACCTGTGAGCTTGCCAGATACAAGATGAGAATAAATCACCTACTTTATGTGGTCAACCTCAAGCTGTATACAAAAAAAGAGACAGACCTAGATTCTTTCATTCAAACAGTGAGATTTTTAGTAAAAGATATTGGAATGCAGTTTGGGGTAAATAAATGCACAGTACTCATTATGAAGAGAGGCCTGAAGATAAACTTTGATGGCATAAAATTATCACAAGACATCATCATAAGATTACTGTGGAGTAACAAGGGTTACAAATATCTAAGAGTGCAAGCCAATAGGATGATGAAAGGGAAAATGAGAGAAAGTCACAAAAGTGTACAAGGGGAGAATTAAGACAGTACTCAAAACAAAATTAAATGGTGGGAACATCATTAAAGCCATAGATACATGGACTGTGCCCATATTGAGATACTCTGCTCCCATTCTGAAATGGGCAAAAGTTGAGCAACAAAACTTGGTTAAAAGAACTAGAAAGCTGCTCACAATGCATAATGTATTCCACCCTAAAAGCAATACCAAGAGACTACCTAACAAGAACAGAAGGTGACAGAGAATAACTAAACAGAGAAAACACTTAATACTGTGATACTGGGTCTGAAAAATTATATTGTGCAGAGTAAAGAAAGAATA
Source organism: Octopus maya (assembly GCA_027122535.1). NCBI lineage: Eukaryota > Metazoa > Mollusca > Cephalopoda > Octopoda > Octopodidae > Octopus > Octopus maya. The sequence goes on from JAOPJW010003906.1 coordinate 20,884,446, forward strand.
CTATCAGCAACAAGAAACACCCAAAAAGTGACTGAAACAGTAGGAGAATTGAAAGAGAAAAGGAAGAACAAAGCAAACGGATGGAAAGAAATGGAACTACATGGCTAATTTGTGCAACAAACTGAGAAAGCTGTAAGTAAAGATCGTTGACTCTGGTTGACAGACAGGAACTTGAAATGAGAGACAGAAACAAGCTCTTAGATCAAACCTGATAAAGGCAAAGATTGACAAAATTCAGTCAGACAGCAAATGAAAAATCTGCAGGAAAGGAGACCAAAATATCCTTGAGTGAGTGCAGTGTATTAGCACAAAAGGAGTGTAAACAAAGACATGAAGGTGTAGGCAAAAGAGAGCATTGGGATACTAGTCAAGTGTGTAGCTAAAAAACAGAAAAGTGGTATGAACATGAACCAGAGGCATGAAAATGAGAATAAGATCTTTTGGGATTTCCTGATAAAAACTGACCATATTATTGAAGCACGAAAACTAGATGTGATCTTAAAAGTCAAAATTTAAAAAAGTGTAAAATCATAGACTTTTGCAATTCCCTATGATATCAGAGTTGATAGCAAAGAAATTGAAAAACATCAGGATTTAGCTATTGAGCTGAGGAGACGATGAAAGACCAAGCCAAAAATTCCAGTAGCAATTGGTGTACATGGCACAACATCCAAAATACTACCTAAAAGACTGACAAAGATTAGCACTGAAACTTGTATTGTCAACCTGCAGAAAAGTACCATTCTATATTCAGTAAGAATCTTTATGAAGATACTTGAGATTTAAGGAGACTTGTCACCAAACTTCAAAATAAAATACCTAAGATTTGAGGACGCGTGTCACCAAACTTCAAACTAAAACTAGCATGCACAGGCAGCAGTAGTGTTTAAGCAACTGTTTCAATAATACAGTATTTTCCATGTAACTGAATAGCTATTTCACTTCTGCCAGTAAGCAAAGTTATCAACAAATTGGATGCAGACTTTCTAAGCTAAATAATGTATGGCATTAAATGTAATTCAACCACAGAGTCAAAAAGAGAATAAACGGTGATACAATACATTTGGAACTATTGTGTATTTGTATCAGATAGTCTTTGCTTTGGTTCAGGTATTAGGACATCATCTGTGTTTAATCAATGCTGCATACAGAGGTATAACATCATACTTGGAGAAATCAGCTCATCTTTGAAAAGCAATCTATCATTATTGCTGTTATAGCTGGTTGAATATTTCCCTGGTTTAGGAATGTAGATAACAAAAGAGCATGATGACAATTTCTGTTATACTGCAGATGATCAACATCAGTTATCAACCTGATGGTCATACCAGTGATCAATCATTTTAGTGTTCTGAAAAGGCTCTTAAACTTAGCAACATCAAACAGCAAATGACATTTCAACAATTCTTTAACTTCCAATTCCTGAACATTCTATCATGCTTATATTCCTTAATTTTACTATTTCTTAGGAAAGTTTTCAGAATCATGACATTGAGTTAATTGTTGTAATTTACAAAAAACTTTACATGCACATTATATATGTGAGTGTGTGATGGGAAGGAAAGGGGTATGGTGGTATCATTAACTGATTTACATTTTTAAGACAAAATTCTGAAAAGAAAACATTTTAAATGTTAATCTATACAAATATCACAATTTATATATTTTCTTCATAAGAATTTTGGGAAATATTTCCCTCTAAAGATATTTCTTTGGCATTGTTTAATTATAGCGGAATTTAGACAGATAAAATACCATGTTTTGAAGAGTAGTCACGAAAATCAAGGACTGTGAATTATTAAAATCCTTATAGAAACTTTTAAATATTTGGAAAAATATACTTACTTCTGTCGTTCTGCTTTATACTGAATGGTGCATTCATCAAATAATTTCTGATTAATTTCCATGAACAATTTTAATGCATTATATATCAAACCATGGATTGTTCTAACAGAAAATTAAAAAGACATTTCATTAAAAATAAAATTTGATTAATCAAGTACAGGCTTTATGAAAAATTGATTTTATTGATAAAATAAACTTCAATTAATTTAAAATGAACAATGGAAAATTGAACCAAATTTCTTCCAGAAGAGAATAGTAAAATTACTATAATGTTAAATTCTGCATTAAATTGTAGACCTAATTAAGACCAGATAATGACACCTGTTGTCTACATATTTCATTGATATTATACAGCACCAAATGTCGTAATTTAAATACTTAAATATCTATAAAACATCAGTGTCATTGATTTACAGAAGAGCAAAATTAGTAGAGAGTGGGGTGGGGTGACAAACTAAAAATGATATCCATTATGGATGGTTAATTGCAACATAAGTAACTTTTCAATCAGTGTTTTCCTCTATGGATTTTGTCTTAGCATATGATTGGCAATGGGTACATGCTATTGACAAAAGCCAGGGGCAATTTTCATCTGCTACTGATGTATTTGTGTTTTTCAACATAATACATTTGTCGGAGATTATCTCTGGATGAATATTACAGTTAATTTGCCCATTGTGATGTATCTGCATTAAGTATGATGCACAGATGGCTATACACAATAGCTTGATATGAAAAACTGATTGAATAAAACATGCATGCATTAACATGTATTTAGGCTGAGATGTAGTGAAATATTATCTAAATAACTTTTTTTATTCACTGACACAAGACACATCCCTTGACCCTCTTCAGGGACACCAAAGCTTCTAGAAAGTAGTTATCAGCTAACCACAGACCAGATCCAAGTGCTTGCAACAGAGTCAATTCCACTAAAAGGCACCCAAAGAATATATAGTGGTGTTAAATCAGACAACAGGTTAACTTCAACAACCAAGAACAAGTACAGTCTCACTCTGTCAGGCTTCTTCAGAGATTCCTTCTAAAAGATTTCAATTAAAAGGCTTTAAGCAGCACAAGGCTAGTATTTATTTCATTGGTGTCTTTTACCAAAACATTAAGTTATGGGGATGTAAACACACCAGCACCAGTTGTCAAGCAGTCGTAGGGAACAACACAAACACACACACACACACAATGGGTTTCCTTCAGCTTTCATCTACCAAATCTCCCTATAAGGCTTTGGTTGGCCTGAGGCTATAGAAGACACCTGCCCAAGGTGCCATGCAGTGGGACTGAACCCTGAATTAAGTGGTTGGGAAGCACCAGAAACAAGTATTTAACAAATAACCTTCTAGAATTACATATAAACATCTAATAATTTTAATTTATATATCAAAAAAAGAAAACAAGTCTTCTTCAGAAAAAGATTCTTGACCCACCTAGCAAACTGCATTTTAAATCTAATTAAACAAAAAGAATCAAAGAAACTAATTTCAGTCCCCAAGAGAACTTATATTTATGTATACCACATAAACTGAACCTCCCAACATAAACAGATTGTTTACACTGCACTCCATCTGAAATATAAACCTTAATTTGTTGAGCAAAGTCATAACATTTTGTTGTATTAAAGATGCAGAAAAGTGTCCACAATCACTAGGTTCAGAACTGACATGGGATTAAACTATAACAAAAGAATATACAGGAAAATACAAAACAATACAAAAGGGCTAACCAACTGTACAGAACAAACAAAAACAACTTTTAAAGTTGTCTGTAGAAAAGTAAGGAACATTTGAAATACCATGTGGAAAAACTAACACTTAAAGTATCACACTGAAAACATGTGTAAAGTACCAGGTCATAAAGTTATGTTTAGAAATTCCTTAAAAAAAACCCTTAACAAAGTTTTGAGAGTTGATAAAAATGCACAATTTTTTTAAAGAACTATTTTCTTGAAACAGGATAGAAGATTTAACTCTCTCATAAATAGTTATAAATTTTAAAAAATAGAAAAGATAAAAAGGAAAATCGCTGTAACTTACTTATTCCAATGTTCTTTACTCATATAAAGTGCTGGAAACATAATAGGGAGAATAACAGCCACATTTTCATTAATCAAACTTAAGATGTACTCATTGTTCCAGAAGTACAAGGCTCTTTCAGCAACCTAGACAAAAATTAAGAGATAAGGTGTTACTTATACAATCCATTCTAATAATTTAAACAGAAATCATAATTTCTTTACAATGCATTTCTATTTTAAAAATTACTACTAACCTGAAAATGAGGACTAGAAACACATTTTGACAATTGTCTAAATAATGGCTGTACAACTTTTACAAACTCTCCAGGCTCAATGACATCCAGAATTTCTTCTAATTCGTTCAAAAACATGACCTACAACAGAATCAAATTTTAAGTTATTTTCTAATTCCATAACATTTTTGTTTTAATACTTAAAGAAAAATATTAGCATGGAAGTATAGTTTTTGACTATAGCCACAAGGCCTGAAATTTTGAGAAGACTGGTACTTATTTTATCAACCCTAAAAGGAATGAATGGCAAAGTCGATCTTTAACAACAATAATACTGTAAGATACAGAAATAAATTTATTTCTCAAATGCATGATAATGCTATAAATAGCAGGATCAGGATAAATTATCCATTTATTGCAGAAAAATACGTTACTGGCCAGCCATGAGACTCAAACTCATATCTCTGATTACGTGTCAAGTGTTTTACCATTAAACTAAACTGCCCAGCAACGAATTCTTCTGCAATTTTAGAATTTATAAATTTAGCTTCATAAGACGCTAATGATAAATTCAATTTTACGATGAAAGTGAACAAACATTTCAAACTTAACACCATTTTAGGGAGAGGTGGGTAGTTGATTACATCAGCCCCAGTGCTCAGCTGGTACTTATTTTATTGACCCCAAAAAGATGAAAGGCAAAGTTGACCATGGCAGAATTTGAACTCAGAACGAAGCAATAGGCAAAATACCACTCAGCATTTCATCTAGCATGCTAATGATTTTGCCAGCTCATAATAATAATAATAATTACTTAGAGGTGCATTAAGTAGCGTTGAATGGAATAAGTGTCACAACCATATTTAACATGCTTGTGTACACTTGAACCTAGAAAGACAAACATTGCAGAAATTGTGAAAAAATTCTCATTATAGACAATGCATGTGAAAAACACACCATCCAGGCTATGGATGATGCCATTGGACTATAAGAAATATGTTACTGCATTTTGAACATTGCCAGTTAGATACTAAGCTAATGTTCATAGCCACAATGAATTTTTTACAAATTCAAAATGTTAAAATTTAGAAGAGTTGTTAGATACACGGGGAACAGGAGAAAATTGTTGTCATCATATTATTAATAATAGTATGAAGAAAATATTTCTATTACTTATAAAAATATTTTTTAAACCAGAAATCTCAGGTTTAATTTTTCATGCAGTGTTCCATGTCTTGATCCTGCATCATTTTGGTGTACAAAGTATTAAAACCCCTCCGTATTTGCTACATGCTCTTTTTGTATGCTGTCCAAAATATTGTGATAAGTAGGATAGGAATATTTTGTTACAAAGATGTCATTTCTATCATCTAAAATGGCTTTCAATCTTTCCATATAACAAAAATGCCCACTACACACTATAATAGGTCCCTCACCACTATCCACACTGCCCTTGCCAGAGCACGTTCCGTGGACCGTGCATCTGCTCTCTCCTCCTCATACCTGCCCCGCCGTCACCTGTTTCCCTTCACCATTCTCCAAGCCTTCCGGCGACTCCAGTCCGACCCCTCCACTTTGCACATCTTCCCTAACTGACTCCTCCCCTCCTTCAAACGAGCCCATAATCTACAAGACCTCTTGGTTCTCAGCTTATTCCCTAATCCAACCTCCCAACCCGGCTCATTCCCCTGCTCCCGCCCATGCTTCCACACTTCCCCCTACCTCTCCAACACCACCTTCCTCACAGGCACCCATCATTGACCCTATCATATCACTGACTCATTCACCTGCACTTCTAGCAACGTCATCTACTGCATCTCCTACCCTTCTCTATACATCAAACGGGACGCTGCTTGGTTGACTGGTTCACGGAACACCTCCAAGACATCCGACTCTGCAACAACACTCCCGTCTCGCGCCATTTCCAGTCTACCAGTCACTCTTTACAACACCTGTCTGCATTCGGATTGTCCTTGCACAAGGGCCATCCAGACTCCAATCTTTGCCGTGAGCAAGGATTAATCATCTCTTCGCTCCTTTGCACCACATGGGCTCAACTCTCCTCCCTTCTTCATCTAACCCTCCTCCTCTCCCTCTCACACCCACTTCCTCCCACCTACCTCTCCTCTCTTGCTTTGGCACCTACTTCCTCTCTTTACTCCTACCCACCTCCCTTCATTACCCCACCCCTGCACATTCCAACCCCACCATTCCTATACATCCCATCCCATGGACCTCCACCCTTGCTTCCCCCACACCATGCACCACCCCATACACACACAAGCACTGACCACTTCCCAGCACCTACACCATAATCCACACACCTACACATGCACACAAGCACAAGTCAATGTCACCAGCCCCCTTCCACATGCACATACACACACACACGTGCCTTCATTTTGGGATCACCACTACTTTATTATCTCTCCTTCTTCCTAGCTCTCCTGTGTGACCCCTCTGTCCGGCATTAGCCATGATAGATCACCAGCCACTATACCTTTTTCTATTTTCTCTCCCTGTTTATTTCAGTGTTCCTTTCTGTTGAAGAGCATAGGCTCAAAACGTAAAACACTTCCTCACTTCCCGAGTATTAAACTAATACATCTGTTTGTTGTTTACACACCCATCTTCATCTTATGTTTTTTTTGTAAATTCTCACTATAATAGGTAACAGAAGATATCAGTAAAGTTTTCAAGTATATTTCTAAACAAACAAACAAAAATAACCCATTAAAACTAAATTTGCAAGTCTCAAAAGAAACAACTACCAGGAATGGCAAATATCTAACTTCACAATAGTAAACATTCTCCAGACATTTCTCACACTCAGTAAATATGCTGATGGCACTACAATCAAATATATTTAAGATCAGAATACACAAAAAGGGAAATTCGAAAGTTGCAGACTAATCCTACAATGTACTATTAAACATTCCATGGAGTACTGCACCCACCTCTAGGATAGTGCTGCTGCTGGAATGCACACTGATATTCAAGGCAAAATTCAGAGAAATCCCAATTAGCTGATTTGCATTCCCTTGGTAGCAGCAGGTTCCAACCTCTGGCCCAGAGGCATGGTGTTTCTGCACTCTGTATTTTCTATAGCCACTATAATGCCCTTTACTTCTCAGAACTGCCTGATTTCAAACTGCTACCATCCAAGAACACCCAACATACTCGTCTTTCCACCACCTATTACCCTTGGTGCATCCAACCTCCCTTTCACCATACTCATCACTATGTACTATCCTTCTTCCTCAGAACATCACCTTTCTGGATTCTCCTCCCTGCAACAGTAAATGGAACTTTAACAGCATCAATTTTACCAGTCTTGGAAAGCTTGTAAGTCATGAGCTCTGTACCTTCTGCCAAAATCAACAAAAGGAAGACAAAGAAAACAAAAACATGACTTACTTCTTTAGGACTGTGGACTTTTGGCCAAAATTTCAATAATGTCATTATCACCTGAAATTTAAAATAAAACAAAAGTTAACATTAGATAGTTATTATATAATTTCCAACACATATTATAAAAAAGTTAAAATGAAAGCACTCACCGGTTCTGTTAAACTAGGGTCCTTTTCAAGAAATTGGACCACACAATATGCTAGCTGGGGGTGATATACACTCAAAGACTTAACTTTATGAAGAGGTAATAATACTTTGAGTAAGAATACTTTATGTTCTTCTTTTAAAGGCAAAGCAAACCCGTTAATAATACTGAAAAATTTAAAATAGAAAACATTTTACTACATCTTTAAAAATAGTTTAAATACAAATACTATATATTTTCATTTAAGAAACAAAATATGTAGCCAAGAAAAATTCTTTTAATATATTGATCATNNNAGATATTCAACAGGGTTCTAAACAATAGCTGGAAGTTTGAAATAAAATTTATAGCCCACAAAATTAACATTTACTCTCATAAAAGAAAAACCAATTCCTTATTTTTAAATTGACTTGGACATTTAGATGTGTACAAAGAATAAATATATTTCCTATATGTTTCTAAAAGTCATGGCACAATACTTTTAAATATACATGACCTGTACCTATTTTCAAATTGGATAAACTTTAAAAGAATGAACACTATTTTTAATATTTAAAAAAATAGGAGATAACTAACATTTTCTCCTACAAGTCTGCTAATGAGCATGATTTGAGCATTATTGTTAATGATCTGCAGTGGACAAATCACATTTCTAAAATCATAAAAAAGATATCTTATCACACAGTAAGACTTTTGTCAGTCACTCACCAGCTATCTATGGTTGTTGTACATCCACACTTACAGTATGCATCTCTAGTCTGAAACCTTATCTTGTCCAGAATATCAATTTTCTAGCAGCTGTCCAGAGATGTGCACCCTCTGTCAGTTACCATATCTTGGAATATATTGCTTCTCCGGGCAGTGACACACTATAGTTATGATGTCAAACAGTGACTATGTAGAAGCTCACAAGCAGTATTTTCAATGACTTTGGTCACCTTTCTGAATCCAATGTTTCTACCACTCATGGATATGCTTACAAAATGAAAAGACAGCACAGCATCTCTAATTTTCAGAAACATTTCTTGAGACTAAGAATTGTCAAATATAAAGTAAACTAACCCACATCAGCTATTAGCTATCAAGACATTGCTTCCTTCAAAACTTATCATTCTCAAGAACTTTGCAACCCCAACTTCTGACATGCCTATGCACTTTTTCCTCTTTATGACTCTTTTACCGTTCCCTTTTTTTCTTTTTGTTTTATTCTATATACTATGCATGTACTTCTAGCTTTCACTGTCTTTTTTTTTTTTTATTTGCTTTATATCTGCTTTCTGTCCCCTTTTTTTTTTTTTTATTTGATTTATATCTGCTTTCTGTTTCTTTCTTTAACCTTTTCTGAGAGTTGTAGCGCACCTGAACACTGTATACAATAAGCTCGCTGTTATTATTAAATCACTTAGTAATTAAAACATTCATTCAAAAATATACACTGACAATGAAAGACCAAAGAAGATGGGCAAGTCAGTTCTCGGTATGCAGGGCCAAAATGGTTACATGATGTCCTGCAAACCAGTCCAATCTAAATTGGTAATGGAAAACTGGACATTAAAATAAATGGTAAAGCTGATTTGAAAATTTTTTTTTTAAATATAAAATCAATAGTTTTAAAATTAAACTTACCTGCCCAAGATTTCTAATAATTCAGCTATACCATTATGATGTTCTGTTTCATAAATGAACCTAAAACATAAACATTAGATTATAAACATGCCCTTAAACATGCAACAATGATATGCTGTATTGCTTTACCTGATGGTTATATCCCTCTATGGTTCCAACCAATTTAATTCAGATATGTTCACATTTCAGAAAGTTGTTCTAACCATATCAGTTAGCATCATGCAAAATTAACACCTGTTACTTAGTTCTGTATATCTACACAGTTTTATAGCTTACAATACACTGTGCGTGCGTGCGTGCACACACACGTGCACACACACACACACACACACACACACACACACACACACACACACACACACACACACACAC
>JAOPJW010003906.1:21125796-21136623 GCA_027122535.1 Octopus maya
GAAAGATGAATCAGGTCACTTGTGAGATCTCATATATGCTACTGCTAACACAGAGTCCAGAACCTCTTGTCCTCAGGTTGTCAACAACTAAACTGGCACCCCAACTAAGCTTGCCTGGTGAGGTTCAACAACAATCTAGCCATAGTACAGGCCCTCAGAAGTTGGAAGATCACTGGGAGCGAGACACTTAGCTTGTTAAAGCATGCCTCTAGGAGAAAGTCATTCTAATGTGGAGAGGGTCTATGCAGTGCTGTGCAAGCCTTATTGAACCTAAAATTTTGAGTTATGCAATCGCTGAGGAAGCAACTTTACAATGACCAGTCAAATAAGAGTGCACTGCAGCATGTAGGCATGGAATCTGTGGATGCAAACCTACTGATAGCAGGTGCAATAACTTCATGCAGAAGCATTGCTGGTCTTCCTCAGTCAGAAATGGACAGCTATCATATAATATATCAACAACAATAAGGATTATTTCAAAGTTGCATAGCATTACCTTTAATTCTTTTAAAATATATATAGCTTTACAAAGACCTACGTTTCAGCTGCAACCCAACTATAATATCAGTGCAGTTTCTTCAGGGTCTTTACTTAATATTCTTCAATTTAACTAGAGTTTTCATTTATCTACTCTTGTATGGATATGTATGTATGTATATATCACAATTGGGTAAATTATATTTAGATTTGACCAACCCATGTCAGTATGGAACATGACATTGATGATGATTTCATAAATTTTTAGTTCTGATTTGTAATACAAAAAGAAAAGAAAAAAAACTTTATTCAGTTTATCACACTTTATTCAATTTGATATACAATGATTCATATTTAAAAATCTTTGATAATTACATAATACACAATAATTTACAATAGTAATAATAGTTAATATTTTTAAACACCAAGTCACTTACAGTGGCAGCAGTGATAGAAAATATTTTAAAACTTATAGTTGCTTTATGATTTCAAATGTATGTGAAAAGTTTTTTTTATTAGAGAAAAGTACACTTCAGAGTTGGACAATGACAAAAAATAATGATCAGTTTCAATATTAATCTTCCCCATAATTTTAAACATAAACAAAACATAAAAGCATTAAAAAAAAATTATGATTTTATATGCTTGAGACCAATGATATACATTATGATTGTATGTGAGAAAGATAGCATCACAGTCAAGTATTCTAAAATATCTTTTTAATCAACAGAATTATGAAGGGTAGACTAATGTCAGTAGAGAGAAATGAAGTTAACAGGGAGTTGACTTGTAACAGTCACTTCAGATTTTATATGAGAAAGGGAAGAAAATGATTCGACAATAATAATTGTAATAATGAAGCAAATATTGAAAGTTGGCTGCAGTGATGAATTAAAATCACAAGAGGTGCCAAAAGAGCTAAAATCAATTGAACAGATTGGGGTTTGGTTAGTATAATGAAAATAACAAATACAAAAAGGATTGACTGCAAAAGTTGTGAGTAATTTTTAAATGGTAACTTTAAGCAGATAACAAAATTAGGTTTCAGGAAAAAGCAGGACCATGAATGGCAGAGGAAAACGACTGAGATGGATAACACCTTAGGATAAATGGTTGGGTTTGGATTCTTTGTTATAGTAGTAGGTGTTAGAAGGCAAGGTTGTAGCAGTTGAGTTACTCCAATGATGGAGCTATTGAGGGATAGAACATAAAGTATCTGCCTGAATCACAAAGAACACTGCTCTTAATTTGAGCAAATATTAAGAAAATACAGTTGGTACTCTTTTTTTTAAATGCCAGAAAAGCTGGTATTTTCAAAATAAGAGCAAAAAGTTTAGGATCCATGGGATCATGAAATAGAAGTGGAATCGGGGCTTTTGAGGAAAAAATAGAGTTTAGAGTTTTATACTCTTTCAAAGATAAGTTGAGATTTTTAAAAAAGGTGAACACAGAAAGACAGTATTCTTGGGGGGGGGGGAGTAATAACAATTGAAATGAAAATATGGGTTGGTATTTCTAATAAAAACAAGCTAGTAGGGGTACTTGAGAAAAGAAATAGACAATACACAACACATGGATAGAAATCGAGAGTAGTAGTGTTTCATAAAGGCAACATGCCTGAGAAAACTACATTGCACTTAGTTTGAGAGAGGGGAAAAAGAACAAGTATACTTAGGAGCAGAGAAGTGGCATTGCTCAGGAGAGATGGAGAGAGGAGGTAACAGGACCGGTATTAATCATAAGTGAGTTAAGAGGAAGATGATACTAGAATACTTTGTGTGAGTAGGGAGAGAGAATAAGGCCAGAACTTTTCATATAAGTATGTGCTATGAGAGGGTAAATAAAGTCTCTACACCAAAATGTGTAACACAGAAAGAGAGAGAGAATAGGACATGTACACTTTACAAGGGTCTAAACTTACAAGAAGAGAGGAGTATAGTGCCAGTACACTTTATAAGAGCTTGTGTGTGTCTACTAGGATTAAAGAGGATAGGGCATGTACGCTTTAAAAGTATCTGCTAAGAGAAAGAGTAGGGTTAACACTTAAACCTAAACTAGAGAGAGAATACACTTGATAAAAGTGTAAAGCTGGAAAAAGAGTGGATAGGATCAGGACACTGAGAAAGAATAGGTCTAATGTACATCATGTGTATGTATGATGAAAAAGAAAGAATAACATTTGTATAGTTCTGAAGGAATGGACTGAGAGAAAGAGAATAGGGCCAAGAAGAGAGAATAGAGCTGTGCACTTCTTAAGGGAATGAACAAAGAGTATGGGGATGGGGCACCTCATAAGAGAGGGAACTGAGGAGGAGGATAGGGTCTGTACAAAGGTCAGGACACTTCTTAAAAGAGTGAACTAACAGACAGAATAGGGCCAGGATACTTCATAAGAGAGTGAAGAGAGAGAGAATAGGGCCAGAACACCTCATAATAGAGGAAACAGAGAAAACAGGGCCAGGACTCCTCATAAGAGAGATAATAGAGCCAGAACACCTTGTAAGTGAGGAAACTGCGAAAGACAGAGAGAATAGGGTTAAGAGGAAACAGAGAGAGAGAGCAGGGCCAAGACACCTCATAAAAGAGTGAAAAGGGCCAGAATATCTCATAAGAGAGGGAACTGAGAAGAGATAGCAGGGCCAGGACACCTCATAAGAGAGAGAGAGAATAGGGCCAGAACACCTTGTAAGAGAGAGGACTGAGAGGGAGAAAGAGCAAGTGAACTGGGCCAGGATGCCTCGTAAGAGAGGAAACTGTGAGAGAGAGAGAAAAGATGCCAGGATACCTTGGAAGAGAGGGAACCAAGAGTGAGAGAGAACAGGGTCAGACACCTCATAAGAGAGGGAACTGAGAGAAAATAGGGTCAGAACATCTCACAAGAGAGGAAACAGAGATAGAGAATAGGGCCAGAACATCTCAGAGAACAAGGCTAAGATACCTCATAAGAAAGGGGCCCTGAGAGAGAGAGAGAGAGAAAGAAAAGGGTCAGGACATCTCACAAGAGAGGGAACAGAGAGAAATAGAGAGACGGCCAGTACACCTCGTAAGAGAGGGGCCTGAGAGAGAGAATAGGGCCAGAACACCTCGTAAGAGAGGGGCCTGAGAGAGAATAGGGCCAGAACATCTCATAAGAGAGAATAGGGCCAGGATACCTCATAAGAGAGGAGCCTGAGAGAGAGAGAGAGAATAGGGCCAGGACACCTCATAAGAGAGGGGCCTGAGAGAGAGAGATAGAATAGGGCCAGGACACCTCATAAAAGAAGAGCCTGAGAGAGAGAGAGAATAGGGCCAGGACATCTCATAAGAGAGGAGCCTGAGAGAGAGAGAGAGAGAATAGGGCCAGGAAACCTCATAAGAGAGGGGCTTGAGAGAGAGAGAATAGGGCCAGGACACCTCATTAGAGAGAGATAGAGAGAACGGCCAGTACACCTCATAAGAGAGGGGCATGAGAGAAAGAATAGGGCCAGGAAACCTCATGAGAGATTAGGCCCAAGATACCTCATAAGAGAGGATAGATGGCAGGACACCTCGTAAAAGAGATTAGACCTGAGAGATTAGGTCCAGGACACCTCATAAGAGAGGGGCCTGTGAAAGAGAACAGGGACAGGAAATCTCATAGGAGGGACCTGTGAGAGAGAATAGGGGCAGGACATCTCATAAGAGAGGAAACTGAAAGAGGTAGGATAGGATCCAAACAAGGCCCAGGACACCTTTTGAGAGCAAACTTAGAGAGAGAATTGGGACAGTACACCTTATAAGAAAGGGAACTGAGAGAGAGAGAATACGGCCAAGACCCCCTCATAAAAGAGAGGAAGTGTAGGGTTTGTACAAGAACCAGTACACTTCATAAGAGAGTGAACTGAGAGAGAATAGGCCCAGGACACCCCCTGAGAGAGAGGATAGAGACAGGATTTGGTTTGTACACTTCATAAGAGAGTGATCTGAAAGAATAGGGCCAGGACACACAAGAGGGAACTGAGAGGAGGATAGTGTCCAAACAAGGCCCCAGGCACCTCATAAAAGAGGGAACTGAGAGATGGGTGAGTGAACTGGAAAAGTGAGAATAAGGTTTTGTACACTTCATAAAAAAAGTGAACTGAGGGCTAGTAGACTTTGAAAAAAAGAGTGAGATGGGGGGGGGGCGTACACACTTCATAAGAAATTGAACTGAGAGAAAGAATAGAACCAAACACTTCATAAGAGTGGGCTGTGAGAGAGAGAGAATGGGGTTAAAACACATCATAGTGTGTGTAGTAAGACAGAGAGAAGGGCCTGTTCACATAAGATTGTCATTATCAACTGAGTGAGAGAGAAAGGGAGTTTGGATACATCATAAGATAGTGTGGTAAGAAAAAGAATAGGGCCTTAACATACAAGAGTATTAACTGAGATAAAGGACCAGTACACTTCAAAAGAGTGAGCTGGGCAAGAGAGAAAAGGTTTTAGGACACATTATAAAGGGTGTGTGCTGAGACAAAGAATAGGATCTGTATACATAAGGGCGATTACTGCCAGTACACATAAGTGTATACTGAAAAAATAGGGCCTGTACACTATAAGGAAACTAGGAGAAAGAATAAAGTCATTACACTTTATAAAAAAGGTCCAGGGAAGAGAAGTTAGTCTGTGGACTGGAATAGAGAGAACTGGAGCTGTACACTTCATAAGAATAAGGTCAATGTACTAGGAGAGAGGGTCAGTACACGTCATAAGAGAGTGAACTGGAAGAGAATGGGGTGTATATACTCTATGAGTGTGAACTGAGAGGAAGAATAGGGCCATGTCACTTCATAAAAATGAGCTCAGATGGGGTTAATGCTCATACAGGTGGGAATGTAAGGACCATTATCTTCATTAGAGAAAATGAAGAAACAGTATTCTCATGATAGAACAAATAGATAGAAATTTTGTACACTTCAGATAAGAGAAGGTTGGTGCTCTTCATAAGAGATTAGTAAACAATATAGTTTAAGCCTGTACAGGAGTTGGGACACATCATAAGAGAGTGTGTACTAAGACAGAGACAAGTGATGTGAATACTCAGAGAAGATAAATTGAAGCCAGTAGCCTTCAAACAAAAAGAAGAGTCAACCTGGCCAAATTAACCAATTCTGAAAGGTGAAAGACTGTCTAATTTGAGGCAATGTTCTCAGAACTTTGGGTAATTCATAGTAGTGAGCTAAACATAAACTGAAAAATATAAGAGGCTGAAATAGAAAAGGTGTGTAAATCATAGTTTGTGAATTGAACAATAAAAAGCAATTGAAACATGAACAGTGGGTGAAGAGGAATGAGAGAAGCAGCATAGTGAGATTGACACTCACAAAATAATGACTGCAATTAAAGACCAGTGCTCAGATCTACAAAGAGAGAAAAAGGGCAGAGAGAACAAGTTGTTCATTATTGGGGATTTGTGGTAGCAAAGAAAGAAAGGGCAAAAATAAAAGATACTGAATACACAAAAGGACTGTAATACTAGCAATTTCAACATAGGTCAGTCATGCATATTAAAGAGGAAGAAAAAGAAAAGAAAAACTATATTGCAATAATATTGGCAGGAATAAACAGTAAAAATGTCACATGTAAATTAATGTAGTCATCGTATAGAAGGAGTAAGGTCAGAAAGGTAAACTCTTTTGTTAGCATATTTCTGATAAAGAATTTAGTAAAATAACTGTCGTTATTAAACTAATGTTTAGAACATAAATTATCAAGTCTTGATGGAAGGTTTTAATTTGAATCACTTTAAAACAGGAAGTGTGATTTATAGAACCAGGAGCTGTTACAGCATGGTTAGCATGAAAACAGTAAAAAAAATAACTGATTTGTTACATTTCGGTTCTAACATAATTGAAATCATTTAGTCAATACAGTGCGAAACAGAGTTTATGCTCTGCATCTGATAAAATATTAGATATGCCAACCTATTGTACATTAAATTGTATCAAGAAACTACTGATATTTAGTGAATTCTCTTAAAAATGCAAGAGAATAACATAATTATTAAAAAATATAGGAAAAAGTATTATACACAATTTAGTCATAACATTAGATGAAGTTTGGTTGGGATTTCAATGGTTGTAATAAACTCCAGCAGATAAACAGTACTTCAAGTGTTACATTTTAAAATTAAAGTGATTTTTCAAATTTAGTTTAGTAGACTAAGGATCCCAGAAATTAAAATGCAATTGAGATATTTTATAAATCTTGACTTTTATGATTGGTAGTAGTTCTATTAAACTTTGTAACTTTTCTTCAGTTTATGGCATTTGTGAACATGGAACATTTTACAATACTGCTTGGTCTGCTATTTCTAGCAGACCAGATTTCCTTCAAATCATACCCCTAAATTATGGTGGCTAAACAATTGTTTGTGGTTATTTGAGACATTTTTTTCATTTACTTAAGCAATGTTAATGTGAAAGTTTTTGATTTCCCTATTCCCAAATGGAACAGAATGTTGCTAGAAAACCAATATGAGAAAGATTTAGCATTTGATGTTAATTGAACCAAATCCAATGAATTAAATTTTAAGGAAACTTAATGTTAGATAAGACAAAACAAATGAGATAACTGTTTATGAAATATCTTATTTAATTTAAAATAAATTACTACCTCAATTATAACTGCTTCAAAGTTGAAAAACCAAGCAAATATTTAAAAAACAATTTATTTAGTTTGTCTAAATCTTAAGAAACAAAGAGCTAAACTTGGTTTTAATAAAATTTCGAAGAACTGTATCTAACATTTTAAGTATATATCAAAAAATAAACTTTGCTCATGAGAAAAGTACTCCAAAACTATTGATGGTGATGTAGGGAGAGGAGTATTTCTGTTTTTTTCCTTCTTAGTATAAAGTCCATTTAGTCACTTTCAGAATGAAACAATAACCTATTAGGAAATGTGCAGGTAACTATATGCAAATAAGATAAGAAAATAACATTAAAAACATATTAGGATAAAATTTATAGTTGAGTCGGCTATATCTTTGTTTGTTTCTCTTTTTCAAACTTAAAATTAGTAATTGCCATGTAAAATGTTTAACAGAATTCTTACATTATTTGATTTTCTATAGGTATTTCCCAAACTAATTTGCTAAATGGCCAATTAAAAGAAACACTACTACTACTGCCACTATTTTTTTCTTCTGATATAAGTTCTGGTTATAAGTGTCTTGCTGTCTCTCTCTCTCTCTCTTTTTCATGATTCTTTATGCCCACTTTCCCAAGGGTGTACGTATTGATTTCATGGAAGGTATTAAAAATCAAGAAGGCACAGTTAACAATATGTAAATTTAATTACAGCTGTTAGAAATTTAGTCTTTCAACTAATTTGTTAAATGTTTCTCTAAAGTATTAGAATATCAAAACAAGTTTTTCATTTGTCAACAAACATACATATTCCACATTGCTCTACAACATGTGTATATTCACATGATTTTACACAAACTGAAACATATAATTTTAAAATGCTGTAAATCAGCCAGTTGTATCCATGTTTATAAATAAAGAATAATACAAAGAAGCATAATTTTATTTTCTCTTCAATTTTCACAATGAAAACTTTTTTTTAAAATATTGATACAATGCCTTGATACAGTAAATTCTAAATGTAATCATTTTCTCTCGAAACAGACATAAAGCACGGAGGTTACAAATACATATTTTCAGCAGTTGAGATAAAAGTTTCTGGAACGCCAAGAAACAAGAGACCTTCAGAAACAACAAAGACATCGACAAAATTGACAACAACAACGACGACAACAAAAACACCAGCAAGAGTGTCATCAACTACAAAAAAGACAAAACAAACATGGACAACAGCAACAAAAACAACTAGTACTACTACAACAACAACACAAAGAACAAGTCAAAAGACAACTGCACAGGACTATGGTAAACCTGAGAGTGGTCGTAACATAAAAGTTGAACCTACAGGTAATGTTACAAAGATAACAAGAAGGAAGTTTTTGTTAGCTGAAAGTAAAAAAAAAATATATATGTTAAAATATTTACAATTTGGGGATTGAGTACATTATCATTATTATTAATTAATTGGATACATTATTTGGGGGTTGGTACATTATCATTAACAGTGTATCAGTGAGAATAACATAGTAATTATATTAAAAGGAAATGTATAAACACTTTATGCTGTTAGAACATAGTTTGGAAAATTATGTTTAAAACTTCGCTCATATCAAAACAAAGGCTATAGCAATACAATCTATACCATTTTTTTGTTTATATTTAACCCTTTTGTTACCAATTTCTGTTGCTTATACATAACTTTTTTTTTCAATTAATTTTGAATGAAAATAAGGAAGAATTTATCAAATTGGTTTTACGAACATAAATTATCATAAAATTTTAATGAAAGATTTTTTTTTTTTACTATCAAGAGCTGTCTCTGACAGGCTGTTACCAAAGGGATTAAACTTAAAGTTGCTTGGCATAAAGAATATAAACTGAGCTACTCAAATAATCATAATAGCTGAGAAACAGTTTTTTAACCTTTTTGTTACTATATTTCTGCTTTTGTTGTTTGTGTATTTTGAAAATAACGAAGAATTTAGTAAGATAACCTTATCATTATTAAGCTGGTGTTTGGAACAGAAATTGACATGAAATTTCAATAGAAAGTCTTAACTTAGATTAAAATGTTAAAACAGGAATTTTGTATCCTAGGACCAACAGCATGTCTCAGATGGGTTGATATTAAAAGGGTTAAAAGCCATTTGAAACAAGATAGTGTTTAAAATTGTATTGTTGGCTTACTTTATTTCACAATTTCTGCATTCAACCTAGTTCTATTTCTGAATAGTACCAGTATTTATACAATACCTGCAATAAGACAGAAAGAGAATTAGAAAAACAGGAAAAGGTCATTTTAAGATTGGTATGATAAGATTATCAAGTAACTCAACTCACCTAATATTTTTGTTTCCTTTCTTCATCTTTTTCGCAATTTATACTTACACATAGAAAAATAATCTTTCTTACCATCAAAAATACTTTTTTTTTTTTAATCTACTTCTTTAAAAAACATTTTATAATACAACATATAAACACATTAATGATTTTACATCAACTCATATTTTCTAATATACAGTCCTTTTATTCTTCTTCTTCCCAGGTGGATTTTCAACTGCTGCAGTCCTTGGATTCACTTTGGGCGGTTTGATATTGCTTCTATTGATTGTTATATTACTTCTCCTCTACAGAAGAGGTAACATGTAAGTCCAGTCAGCCACTTATAGCAATACTATTTCCTATTGTTATTACCTAATGATCTTACAACCTGTAGAGAAGGAAAGAAAAGAAATTAGTTTTTATCTTTTATGAACAATTTAAATTATGATAATTTCAAAATCTGTATTAAAATTATTTGCACTTACCTTAATTTTATATTTCATAGTTTCACTTCCGTATTCAATGAATAACCAAATACTAACCCTATTGCTATTAATTCATAAGTTTCGATATTAAATAAAACAAAAGGGCTTTGCTATTTGTGGGCACAGCACGCTTGGGCGTGTGGTTAGGCAGTTTTGTCTCGCAAATATCTTTATTTTGGGTTCAGTCTTAGGATACAACACCTTGGGCAAGTGTCTTCAACATTATCCCCAAAAGAATCAGTGCCTTGTGAGTGTAATTTGATAAAAAGAAATTGTATGGATGTAAAACACCACCAATTTGGATGCTATTAGAGGATCCATTCTGTGTTGAGCCATTTAGTCCAAGTATAATTTATTTCTCTGACAAAAGCATATGTGAATAATTTTTACCTACATATGGACTGAAAATCAAATTGTAATGGATAAATACTTCAGATTTTTGCATCATACAAAAATAGTTTACAACAGCTTAAAAATGGTTCTATATTCCAATAAAACAGTTTTAAATCATCTTGAAATCTTTCTTAATTGCTCTTATATTAAGCTCGTAATGCATTGCATTTGTAGCCTGGTTCTCACTCTGGATAAATATGTAATAAATACATGTTTGTATATTTTTCAGGCGTAATTTTTCCAATTCTTTTACATCAGGACAATTCTTCCCTAGCATTCACAGCAGATTTATTAATCAAGACACTATCCCATTAGATGATCTACCAAGTCCAACATATCATAATGAAGGAGGATTTCAAAATCCAGTTTATGGTGCTGAAGTAGGTTCAATGAATATTCTTTCAAAGAATGTATTTCAGAAATTAATTTTCTTGGTCAAATGCACCATATTTTTAATGCAATTTTTATACACTTTCATGACTATTTCTATCAGTGTTTCAATTTTCAGTATAATCAGCATTTTGAAATAATATAGTAGGATATCTATAACTATTTGTTTT
>JAOPJW010003906.1:21646641-21662134 GCA_027122535.1 Octopus maya
AGAGAGAGAGAGAGAGAGAGAGAGAGAGAGAGACAGACAGACAGAAAAGTGTAAGAGAGCATTAATATATAACCATGATGAAATATATCTATGGTAATGGAGACCAACTGATAATGCATCATTAAACTCTAATACATTAATACAAGTCTGTAAATACTGTCAAAACAAATTAAATAAATGATATAGAAACAGGAATTACACAATCAACTTCATTAGCTTACAGCTAATTTCTGCTATAAGATGCAATGCACTAAGAGCTGTGTGCTTGTACATCACCTTAAAGCTTCATCAGAGCTTCTGAAAATAATTTAGAAGCTCTGAGAGGCCATAAGATGATGCACAAACACTCTGCTCTAAGTGTGCTGCATCTTATCATACAAATAACTGTTAACTAATGTAGTTCATTAAGTAATTCCTATTTAGCTCTTCATTTATCTAATTTCAAGTGTGTATATATGCATACACACACACACATATGCATGCATACACACACACACACACACACACACACACACACACATGTGCATGCACACAAAGAGGATGAAGGTACTAGTAGGGGACAGTATCAAGTAGCAAAAAAAGCAGCTAAAGATAAGTTTTACCTGGAAGTTTTAGAAGCCTTAACATTAATTAACTTAGTGGGTAGGAAAGTAAACAGGCTCTGGTATCTTTAGGGATATGAACTTGTTTGGTAAGCAGAAAAGCCTTGGTATAAACTCCATGTGCTGTACTCAATATAAGCTATGGACACTCAAGAGATGTAGTGGAATCACAGGCAGACTAACAGGGAAGATAAGTTTTGTATGTGGTGGGTGCACTGGAGTAATAAGTTCTATGAACACACTGTTAAATAGATTCTCTTAAATGCAGGGATGGCTTACTAGATGTAGTAGTTAGTATTTGTTACCTGGGAGGCATAGTTAGCAGAGGAAATTATTCAGATATAGTAGCTAGGGTAAGAACAGGTTGGAAAATGTTTAAAGAGTTTCTTCCTGCAGAGTGAAGGGTAGATTGTTTGATGCTTGTGTATGAATCATTGTATGGTAGCAAGACTGCAATCATGAATGCAGATTTGCAAAGACTGGAAAGAAACTAAACCAGCATGCTCTAATGAACATGTAATGTTAGAGTGCATGAACACCAGAGAACAAACAAGCCAAGGTAAAATCTGGATATAAGCAGAATCAGATGTAGTGTGCAAGAGAAAAGATTGTTCTGGTAGGGATATGTGATACATGTGGAGGATGACTGCTGTTTAATGAAATTCCAAACACTCCAAGTTAGTGGAACTTATGCAAGAGTAAGACTAAGGGAAACAGTATGAAGTGGGTAGACTGACATGAAGATGCTGCATATAAAGATGATGATAAAGGATCATACTGATTGGCAATAGGCAGCGTTGCAAAGGCCTCAACCACATACAGCAAACTGTACAATTGTGTGGTACACAATTATATTTTTGTTTTCTGTCCAACCTACCTTACTGCCCCATCACTTTGAAGGCATCTTCACCCTTGATATAATCTATTACTCACCCCTCCCTCTCCTGTCTCTTCATTACTCATATGACCCTATCTCTTATCTCTCTACCATTTCCACACACCACATCATTTCATTCTGACTCTTCATCTTTCTCTAGATCCACCTGTAAAAGGCTGCAAGGGATGGAAAATAAACACTAGCTTTGCCCAGTTAAACTACCAATCATTACTTGTCTTTATCCCATTACCTACCGTTACCTTTGTTCACTTCAACTACTGCCAATCCCTTTTGTACCACCTTCATCCCTAATACCTCTGTATCTTTCACTTCGTACTCGTGTCATCCACCTTCTCAATCATTCTGATGACTTGCTCCATGTTTCTCTTCTATGCCCTTCTTAGCTCACCTAAGCAAATACACAGACTCGAGCTTAATGTATATTCTCTATACTAATACTCCTGATGGCTCCCCTCTCAACTACTCATTTCTGGTTTCTCTGCTGTCATTGATTCCTCTCTTCAATCTACACTCCTTCAGTTGCTGAGTACTTTAGTGTTGGTGCTACAAGTAAATGCACCTAGTACAAGCTGTAAAGCGGTTGGTAATAGGAAGTGTATCAAGCCACAGAAACTATGCAAAATGACATGTACAAGCACCAGTCTTGAGGAGTAGTAACTTGCAACAAGAAATGACTTTGACTGTGATGTCCTACTTAAACATGCAACCATGCCAGCATAGAAAGAAAATATAAAATGATATACACACACATGCATATGAATGTTAAAGTGTGTGTGTGTGTATTGTCTATGAATGAAAGGAATAGTAAAAGTTAAGCAATACAGCTGTTTCAAGGGGGCACTGAATATACTGAAATTTTCTATCTGATTTCAATAGTGGATGAAATATACTTGATGCATTGATTGATAAACTTTATTGATGAATTATCATTTCATTTGTGTTTTCTATACAAGCCTTGTTTATACTGTTTTAACTATGACTAATTGCTTTTACTACATTTTATTATACATGTATATACACGTCATTACTGGTTGACTCAGCTTCACAAAGTTTCACAGATGCAAACCATGCCTATGTCTCAGACTTATGAAGTCAGATTGAAGAAAAGTTAAAAGAAATTTTAAAATGTTTTCTAGGTGAGAATATCTGAGGTGCCATCAGTCAGTTTAGGTATTGTGGATAATTTGGCTAGGCAGCAACAGAAATTCTTATATTACAAGTTCCATGTGGTAAAGCAAACAAAATGTTGGAGTTAGGTAGTCAACAGTTTGTGAAATTCAACCACTTGGTGAGATAACCAGATTGGTAATGTCAGATTACATATCAGTCTACAATGATTATATGCAGAAGAAATAATTCTACAGTGGAGGAAACAGGGATTATATACCATGCAATTGGTTTGAAATTCATTTTTGGTGACAATAAAACTTATCAGTTTTCCTGTTGACAGATCATGCAAACTGTTTCAGTATAGCCAGTTTCTTATGGAGGCAGAGTTTGCAACAAAGAACTCCAGGTAAGTAAAGAGGGATCCTGCCAAGGATGTCAGATGATGTATTGAGAATTCTTTTCTTTGAATATTTGTGTCTGTGTGCATATGCATGTATATATTTATACGTATAATTTGATGTTGAGAAACATCATGATCCCTGAATCTCCAAGTTAAGCAGAACAGAATGTAGAATTTTCCCTGTCCTTAAACCTGATGGGGTGCATGTGTTGTATAATTATCCCTTAAAATCATTCACTGTAATACCTGTGAAATGTCTCATGGAACCATTTGATAGTGTAAGGATGTTTTCAAAGATCATAAACATTGAAAGAGAAAACCTCACCAGTAAGCATTTGGAAGGATTTTGGTAGTTAATATCTGGGGTGTGGATAGAGTGAATGTTTCTGTTATAGCATGCAAAGTCAGAAAGTGATATTACCTTAGCACAAGTAGCTAACTTTAACTTTATGGACATTAAAAAGTTTATATCTATGGGCTCTTGGAAGATGTTGCCTAACTAGAAAATTATAGCTATATTAATGAAATCATTTAAGTCAAATATAGGATTAAACCAGATTACTCTTCTCTTTCTATACTTCTTTGGTAGTGGACTGGTACTTTATTTATCAGCCCCAAAGAGATAAAAGGCAAAGTTGAACTCAGAACATTGACAACTGGAACAAATACTGCAAAACATTCAATCGAATGTGCTAACTATTCTGCTAAATCACCCCTAATGTTAGGAAGGGCATCCAACCATATAAACCCAGCCAAAACAATGAAGCTTGGTGCAAGTACTTTGCCTAGCCAGCCCCTGTCAAACCATCCATCCCATGCCTGCATGGAAAACAGATGTTAAATTATGTGTACGTGTGTATGTATGTATATATTTATTTACATATATACATATATGTAAATGCACACACACACACATATACACAATCATATATATAAATATATACATGCACACAAGAATACAAAAAAAAAAAGAATACTCAATAAAATATGTACATATATATATATATTTGTAGATTACAATTGCTTTACTCTAAACCATTATTCAGAATTTTATAGATACATGGGCATCTACATAAATCCTCAAATGTTTGAGAGGAAATAAGTATTCACAATGTTTTGGCTTAAAAGAGGATTCACTTCTGGTTGCTGGTAAGTTAGTAGCTCACTGGATATATCAAGTCAAATGCTGGAAAACAAGGAAGGCTGCTACATCAAAGTGTGAGATACTGATAAATGCAAGAGAGGCAACTTTGTCAAGATTACCTTTCCTTAGCAAACGAATTAACTCTTTGATACTTCCTAAAAAATTTTTTGTTAGATTACATGAACTATAGCAGTATAGATGGGATTATATCAGCAATACAACAGAACAATCATGTCCGTGGTTTCCACACTATTAGATGAAACAGTAAAGTGGCCTGTCCCTGTCTCTGGACCTATAAGAGTGCAGATGACAATACCATCCTTTGAAGTTGTTAAGAATGAGCTC
This sequence comes from Octopus maya, assembly GCA_027122535.1. NCBI lineage: Eukaryota > Metazoa > Mollusca > Cephalopoda > Octopoda > Octopodidae > Octopus > Octopus maya. The sequence goes on from JAOPJW010003906.1 coordinate 21,651,141, forward strand.
CATATAGTTTGTCTGGACAACAATTAGTGGAATGAGCAGATCTCAGTACATCATAAAGCCTTCCTTTAACAGACATGTGGTTTTTATCTCACTAACAAGGTATACATGTATGCATGTATTATCTAAGTCAGAAAAGTATTCTATTCTTATGTCTAAGTAATGTCTCCTAGAAATATGATCCAACAATGGCTGTATTGATGATGCTTATTGAAGCAGAAACATGTCCACAGTTGTCCTCCAGTTTCCAAATAACCAAACTGTCTTTTTCTAAATGGCATATCAAATACAGAATTCTTGATTTATGAGATTATCTCCCCCTTTCATTTGGATTTGGCCCCAATTACTATCAGGCAAATTGTTCTACATCTTCTGGGAACAAAGATAATTTCAATAAATCTAACATTCTGCATAGGGTCTATTTTAAGGCAGCAAAAGCAGTCATAGCTATAATTAGATAGCTACTCAGCTCATGTCTTAGAAACTGTCAGTAGATTCACACAATTCTTAATACTTTCTATTTATCAGTTTTTCAATTAATTTCTCATCAGTGCAATAACTGTCATTCATTACTGACGCATTTATTTTCTTACATTCCCCTTGACTGTGAGCTTACTCAGCAACTCAGATATATATCTTCATCTTCCAATATAACATTATAGATAATGCGCAATAAGCGACACTAAAAAGTTGTTTTGTTTATAGTTTGATGTAAGAGTTAAAAGTGCAAGAGATACAGCTTGTATATTTTTTTCTAGAATCTAAATTGAACTTCATTCAATTAAAATTACAATCTCAATAATGATTTTGTGTTCATCTCTCATTCATTATGAACTGCAACAATTCTTTCTTTCATTTTATTTTAAGCAACTGCTTTAATTAAATTCATTTTCATTGAGATTTACACTAATCCAATGAATTAATTTCAAATCTGAATTGGATTTTTTTTTTTTTTTACATTTCAAGCTGCAATGGGATATTTTTGACAATAGTTTATTAGCAGCTATGAATTATGCATAACATAAATTGATGCTTTGAAAAATAAATTAATGCTCTAATTTCATTAGACAATAATATGTAAATTTAACAGATGCATGTGTGTGTACTTCCTTATCATCATCATCCACATTTTACAACCACTTTCAATGTTAGCATGAGTTGCACGTGTCATCATGATCCAAGTGGGTCCCTATTCAGAGTTACTATCTTTGCAGTAGGGTCAAAGAATCATATCTCACTTGAAAGTTCTATTGTTAAAATTTTTGGTATAATTTCTACAGCTTGATGCCTTCCCAAACATCAGCCACTTTAGGCTTTTTAAGAACATGACAACCCCTCTGGTGCAAGTACAACGGTAAAATTCCCCCAGTATATTCTATATGGTTGGTGTTAAAAAGTGCATCCAGTTGTAGAAACCATACTAAAAAAAAAGGGAATGAAATGAAACTCCAAATAAGAACTAACTAAAACCGTAACGACACGTCTAACTCATGCTGCCATTGAAAGTTGGCATAAAATTATGTATACCTGTGTACTATTGTGTACGCGCGCGCGCACATAAAACCAAAGCATGCCCATAGTAAATGCATCTGTTAAATTAATACATTGAATAATAATGAAAATTGTTACAAAATATTAATTTACTTTTGAAAACGTCGATTTAATAAATTATGCGTAATCTATAGATATTAATAAATTACGATTAAAAAAACTGATTACAACTTGTACTGCTAAAAAATATCCAATTTACATTTACAATTAATTCATTAGATTAGTGTAAATCTCAAACAAAATTGATTTAATTAAAGCAGTTGCTTAAAATGAAAAGAATCGTTGCAGTTCATAATGAATGAGAGAATGAAAACATAAAATCATTATTGAGATTGTAATTTTAAATGAATGAAGTCCAATTTAGATTCTAGAAAAAATATACAAACTTTAGCAAGCAGTGTCTCTTGCACTTTTAACTCTTACATCAAACTATAAACAAAACAACTTTTTAGTGTCGCTTATTGCGCATTATCTATAATGTTATATTGGAAGATGAAGATATATATCTGAGTTGCTGAGTAAGCTCACAGTCAAGGGGAATGTAAGAAAATAAATGCGTCAGTAATGAATGACAGTTATTGCACTGATGAGAAATTAATTGAAAAACTGATAAATAGAAAGTATTAAGAATTGTGTGAATCTACTGACAGTTTCTAAGACACGAGCCGAACAGCTACCTAGTTATAGCTATGACTACTTCCGCTATCTTAAAATAGACCCTACGCAGAATGTTAGATTTATTCATTCAAACAGAAAAAATGTAAAAATATAGATTCTTTGGGAGAAAATTCAGTTTATAATTTAACTGGAATAATAAGAATTGTCTTTTATGTAACGGAGAAATAAAAATAAAATAAAACAAGTCTTGAAACAGAAAGGCAAAAAACCCGGGAAAGCAAACATCCTGAATGATAACAAATTGTAATAGTGCGGATGACAACTGGCGCGTTTTACGCAGTTGATATTTGACAATAAACTTATTAAATCGGAATTGACAGCAGATCAATTTTAGATTTTACATTTCATGGATCGCTTAAAAATTAGTTGAAATCGTTGTTATATGTTAACAAAGATGAATTTATTGTGAAAACGCCTGTTGTGTCAAACGCGCGAACCTGACCAGGTCAATAAAACAACGTGTAAAAGCTATAATGTAAGAATATAATGAAAGTAACTCGCTTTTTTTTTAATTTATTCATCAAAACGTCTTTATTATATAAACAAAATAACAGTGTTTAAGTATAGTTAATCATATTAAAATAAAAACCAGAATCACAGTTGACTAGAGACAACTATAATCAATATACAAAGACCTGTTTGCACATGCAACAAATGAGTATAATGTGTTTTATGATGCTTACTTGTGTCGAATAACAGGTATATTGGTGCACATTCACTTGTCATTTCTTTAATTAAAGAATCGACTTACCTGTCAAAAAGCTATAAAGTGATTGTAGGTGAGCTTTATCTTTGTAATTACTGCGAGTGAGGGAGCTCCAAATTACATCTGATACTTTCTTGACCAGCTCACGAGTAGCATACTCTGATTTATATTCTGTTAAATCTACGGAACTTTTCACAATTGTAACAAACTTATTGTAAAGAACCTCAACTGTTGAAAATTCGATAGCTGGAAAAATTGGCTCCAGACTTTTCGAACAATCAACATCAGTTGGGACAGTGCGATTGACAGTTAAAATATTCTCAATTGCACCAAGCACAATAGAAAGGAGTGTTAAATCTGGGTCTTCGGGTTTGTTTAACTGTTCTTCAAACAATTTTACGACATCCTGGATATTTTGAAAAGGGAAGTAACGTGCGACGCAATCCCGGAGGCCCGCCATCTTGATATTCTACTTGTCACGTTGCATGTAGAGCTCCTGGAAAGTTGCGTATTATTATCAGGTGATTTTTTTAAAGATTTCAAAATCTGTTTTTATCAAATTCAATTATTTTTCATATTTTCCGAACTTATTTCTCACTTTAGAGTAATTTGTAATAATATTTGAAAATAACGTAAGCTGTGTTGTACTTTGTAGTGGAGAAGTATAAGACGATATGTGTAACACGGGCATTTTCGCTTAGATCGTTTCAGTCGTGAGTACATCTCTGTAACTGTGTAATGTCTAACAACATCATGAGTGCTGAATCCACTGAACAACGTTTGGACAATGATGAAACCGCATTAACTTCTACAGAAGATCACGAAAATAAGGTAAATCGCAACACTTTATTCGCTAAACTACTTAATCGAACACTAGTTCAGCCGACAGCAATGTTTTACATATGAACATTCTGTTGGGCGAGCAAGCTCTATAGCAGAAAGGAGAAAAAAAAATCAACGATGAATTTTTTTTCTCTTTTACGAATACTCAACTTTTTGATTGTATTGGATTTTATTTCAAAAAACGGGGGATTGATGTGATTTATCTCCTGTGTTATTTTTATTCGTTGTTGCTCTCAGTTGCATATTTCAGTTAACACACCACTATCCTTAATTGAGTCAATCTCATCAGACTTTGATGAGGTTACCTAGTTTTTGGTGAGGGTCTCTTCTCTAAACATGTTTTTCTTATGTTCATCCTTCTTTACCTATATATGTCCATCATGTACGTAAACATTGTGCATCATACACACACACATCCACTCATCTGCGTTTATACATATAAAAGATAGACCCCTCACTATATGGTGTGGAGTTTATTCATGTATTTATTTAAACGGAGCTCTTGGCCACTCCTCGAATAGAGATTGCGGTGTTCCATGCTTAGATTTCACGGCAACAATCCTACTTCTTGAGAAGTTGCTGTTTTGTCAAATATTTCTTGACTGTATTTTCTGTGTTAGTTTTGGCGTTGCAATATATTTGTTCAATTGCTTTTATTTTATTAGAGTAAATCTACTTCAATTTCATACCACTGTCAAGAAAAGCAACACTATATGTTACAATTTCTTGACTTAACCATAGAAAACACTTTCCACGCCTTTTTTTTTTTTTTATGAACATTCATTGTATAAATCTAATTTCATTTTTATCGAAAATATTTTTAGATATTTTTTATGAAAACTTTTTTAATTTATATATAATTTATTGATCTGTTTAGATTACTGAATGACATTTTTAGATGAAGCTTCTAAATTCATATCTTTGCATCTTATAAAACTGTAAAATTAGAGTAATAAAGTAATCTAATTTTAGTTAATTAAATACACTTCATTAGTTACATGACCTTTTTATTTCGGGCTGTTTTAAAATGGTAGCGTACTTGTGTCACATGTTTCAAACACCTTTTCTAGATAACCTCACAAAATGTTAACATTTTAAAATATTTATTGCACAGTCATGATTTAAGGTTTGTTTGTAAATCATTAAAGCAAAAGCCGTATCTTAATATTAAGTATATGACACCTTTCCTTTATTATTTAATGAACAAACGTGCCATATCAGTTTCATTTTTTTATCAACGAAGAAAAACTAAAAATTGGATTCTGTAGAGAAGTCATTACTGAATTATAATTAATATCAGAAATTACATAAGACGTCGGTGATTTTTGGTGTTTAGAATGTTAAACATTTTAATTTTTAATTAGTTCGGTTAGGAAGTTGCACTTAAATTTTTACAATACTTATTATAACTTTCACATAGTTCTCAAAAGTCATGTTATATTCCATATTTATTTTAACAATGGTGATGTTTCATCAGAAATGTGTGGTTTGACTGCCTTTAAAATATATATTTAGCTATACACATTGGAGGAAAACGGGGTTTTTTTTTTTGTTTTATTTTATTTTTTTAAATTGTTCTGTTTCCTTCTATTAAATAGAAAATCTGCCTTAAAGAATAGATAACGGACACAATATGAAATCTCATGTCAACGCTTGCCTCGTACGTTTTAAGGAACTCTCATATTTTTACGGGTTGCTTGTACCAATTTATTTGGTCATTATTGCACGTATTGTTAACGTATTTCTTTTCCGTGGAAATGTAAATTTCCTGTTGAACCTAGATCTCTGGGGGTTTCCTGTTCCATTTAAAATTAAACCAGCAGCTGATAGAAATAGATCTACACGAGACAAAATTCAATTACTGTAATTCAAAACTGAATTGATTTCTATTACAAAAATATTGTTGGTAAAAATACTTTCCGTTACTTAAAAACTCATAGGTACAAAACTACTGTTTGTAGATAATTATTTTGAAGAAATGTACTATTATGGTGTTTCAGAAAAGAAAAAAAAAACTCAATCTGCATTATTATTTTAGGTGCTATCGTTATGGTCGTCAGTATTTATTTATTTATTATCAGGATAGATGATTAATTTTTGCGACATAACACAGATTTTTGCCAAGTCATGACCATATTAAAGTCAAGGTAGATCACTCTACTTGCATCAGTCAAAATATAAAAAATAAACACATTTATCAATTTCACGGTTAAGTATTTAATATTAAGGGGAAACTCTAAAGAATCCATGCAAATACGAGATTTACCAATAGAAAAATCCATGTAGAATGTTAGCAAAAGAAATTAAATTATCTTATGTCTTGTTATTATGGTGTTTCTATAATCATTTTTGATATGAAGTGAGTACTCCGTTTCTTTAAGGTGGAAAATTTAACTTTAGCCTTAACCTCTATCACGGTTAAAGTGTTCTAATTGATAGGAGTGTAATTTGAGGAAACAACATAGAGATATTGAAAGTAAAAGATTGCAGCATCTGAGAAGTAATTATTTGTATGTGTAGGGTGTATTGGTTGAGAAATCAACTGAGCATTAATATATTCCATGAGAATGGTTCATTGTCAAATGGTATGAGTAAAGTATTATCGAAAGTTGGGTTTTTGTTTACAATTACCTCCATTGACATTAGGTTTTGATGAAACATGTGACAGTTTGTCAATTTTTGTACTTATCCTTTTACTGTAGAGAAAAAAATTATTTTTATAGAATTCCTCTTTGAAATCCTGAACGAAAGTTCTTTAAAATGAAGAGTCTAATATTATTTATTGTCAGTGCAAGGTTGTAATAGGAATCAAAATATCTTTTGTTCGGCTACTGTCTGTTTGTACTTCTATAGCATTACTATGAAACAAAATAGACAATATAATCTATACAGTACACCATTTGTTAGATAATTAACTAATAGTCTATGGAATAAAATTCAAGATGTAATCTATTGTCAACTCAATATATAATTAAGATAAACAACTTGGAAATAGTTATTTTAAATTGTTGTATATCTTTAGAATCAGTTCAGCAGGACAGATAAGGTACTTCATTCATTGGGAAATGAGCTTCTAATCCAGCCCTGTGCATTTTTCTTTGGAAGATGAGTATAGTACAGTGCATTCAGATTTGTTAAAATATTACCAACTTACTAGCAGAACAATATAGATAGTTTATATCTATAAACTATAAGCTCCAAACACCAGTTTAATAATCTTGTCTACAATATGTACTTGGCTTGAAATTCTTTGGGGGAGGGGGCTAGTCAATTATATCAATCCCAGGACTTGATTGGTACTAAATTCATTAATTCCAAAAGAATAGTAGGCAAAATCAGCCATAGCAGAATTTGAACACAAATCTCCAAGATGGACAAAATGCCACTCATCATTTTGTCCAGCATACTAATGATTCTGCCAGTTTGCTATTTTCCATCAGCTTAATAAGTTGATTTACTAAAGTCTTCGTTATTTTCAAATTTAATTGAAACAGATGCAGTACATTTCAATAGAATTATAGTGACAGAATGATCAACATGCTATGTTCATTATTCTTTTTAACACATTTTCAATAATTTTATCAACTTAATCACAATAGAAAGGCAGAGAGAAGTGAATTAGTATTTGTCATGGATTATTGTAAATAGTTCTTTCTAGAGCATAACATAAAGATAAGAATGATAGATAAAAACTCTCCAGGCAGAAGAGGTAATATGTGTATAGCAAAAAATATAGTTTCTTTTTCCTCTCCGTAACACAAATTTCTCCACCCTGCCTATAAATAGTTTCAGGCATAGCTGTGCAGTTGAGAAGTCTTGGAGTTCAGTCCCACTGCTTGGCACCTTGGGCAAGTGTCACAAAGCTTTATGAGTGGATTTGATAGGCAGAAACCAAAAGTCTGTTGTATGTATGTGTTTGTGTATACCTTTGTCTTGACATTGCATAATGATTGTAAATGTGCATCGTCATTATACAAGGTTGTTTATTTCCAGTCTTTAGTGAAAAAGAATGTTTAGCTATGGGAAAATATTTCCTTGCTTGGAAACAGATGAGAGTTGGTGACAGGAAGGGCATCTAACTGTAGAAAATTTGCCTCAAAAAGTTTTGTCTGGCCCTTGCAAAGTGGATGTTAAATGATGATATTTAGAATCCATTTCCACACTCCAGATTAACTCCCTAATAAAATTTAACTCTAAAAGGTGGCATCTGTGCACATAGATTCTACTCTCCCTATCACACACCTCCATCTGGGTTTTAGCAGTTATAACTTCAGGCTACTCTTACTCAATGTCTTCCTACATTCTCTAAAATACATCTGAACTCTCTTTCTCCAATATTCTTGAATCCCAGTACCCTTTTGACTATATCCATATCTCCTCCTGCATCAAGAACATATCTATCATTTCACCTCTCTCAAAAATCAATGTCCATGCTGGCTTCAACATCCACAACTCATGTTAATCCCATACCATTTGCTACAGGCACAGAATCTAAATATATTGCTGTTCTCAACATTCTTCATCAACTTGCTTCATCCCCTACTAACACAGAGACACTCTAAATGCTCTTGATCTATTCCTTACCTCAAAACCTAAGCTCTATAAATCATAATCTGTCTGGTCTTACGACCACAGCCTCATTGCAACTGCCCAAAACACAACACCCTCTCTCTTCCCCTATAACACTTCAAGTACTACAAATTGGTAGTACATGTACTTCACATTTGACCCATCAAAAAGAAAAACAGTTAGTAAACTGAAGCTACCTTTTGGGATATATTTGTCCATGTCCCACTCAATGAAAACTCAGTGTCACAAGTAGTTCACTTATAACAGTGCAACAAAGTTTTAAAAGTCTGGAGAAACTCACCCACTGCTCAGAAATGCAACTCTAGCTTGATCATTGTCCAAACTGTGGACAGTTCCTTCATATATCACACTACTCAGGCTATCTTGTCTCCAGTACTGCAACTTGTCCTTCTAGTCCCTAACCAAAAGAATCTTTACCAACTATGGAGAAAGCCCCCACTTTCTCTGCCTATTCTTGCAGTCTTTATTTTACACTACACAGACATGACACCTCCATATCTATACCCTTTCAGTCCACCAAGTACCCCACTTACATAATGTGTGCAAAAAAACTCCTGTTGCTTCGAAATGACAAGACCACCAGCCCTAACAATTTTTCTTCTAATATCTTCAAACACCGAGTCCATTGTGCCTTAGACCCTGTTAATTATCTTCCTAACATATTTTCTTCCAGTTATCTGAAAATTAATAGTGACTGTCATTAAGAGCCATGTCCTTCAGCAACATGAGTGTCTCTCTCTTTAATAACCACCAGAATAGCTTCCATAGAGCTGTCCTGGTGGTCATCAAGGAAAGAAATTAGATCCACCATTGAAGATCTCTTTTAACTCACAGTGGTACCCTTTCTGTTTCTCACTCTATGAACACTAATGTGCCCCAACATATCGAACACTACTCACTCTATAGCTAATACTATAACCCAACATTCTTCCCTGACCTTCTCCAACTAAGCAGTATTCATGTGCTATCAAGTTGCCAAGCACCAAACCTGCGATGATTTTATGAATGGATGTCTTGAAAGCATCTGCCCATGGGGCCATGCAACTCTTATCTTTTAGCATCCCTCAAAAAACAAAAACAAAAGAAACACTGCTCATATCAAGAAAATATCACATGCCTCTTAAACATGAGCAGCACTCAACTAAAGCCTTCACAGCTCAAATTGCTAGTTGTTAAACTTCACTATCACTAAGGTCTTTCCTGGTAAAAACACTCTTTAACATAACTAGGAATGCATTTCAAAGACTGACTCTTCTCCTCAGGATCAGAGAATACTTCAGCCACCATCAACTGCTGATACTTCTATAAAGCTCAAATTTGGTCCAAAATGGAATATTGCTTCACATGTAGGATGGTTTTACTGTTGCACATGGATATGCTAGACTACATCCAAAGGCAGGCCACCCAGCTTTTATGCATAAAGTAACTAATAGGTACACTCTGGCCTCTGTCCTGAACAACATTCATGCTTCTTACCTCTCTACTTTTCTGCTGCTACTATAAATGACTCCTCAGGTTTGGCTAGTCTTGATAGAAATTGGTAATCCTGACTATTGATCTTCTAGGATTCCTCCACTCAGCATCAATGTAAGAAGAAGAAGCATTGGTTTACAATCTTTTCACAATCTGCCATGCTGCAGTCCCATGACTTTCCCATTTCTCTGGCAGGGTGACTAAAAGGGTGCTATGCCTTGCCAAAGGGCAGCCAGTAACAACTATACAGGGCACAGTTGTCACTCTGTAAGGTATTTTCAAAATACCTGCACACCCTTAACAAAGCTAATTGGTAAGAAGTTTCTTTACAATTTATCAGGTTTTCAGCTTCAGTCCCATTGAATGGCACTTTGAGAAAGTGTCTTCTACTACAGCCTTGAAACTAACGATAGAAATGTATCATACACATTTGCACATACATAAATACTTGTTTATTTGTATTTACAACTGTTTTCCATGTTAGCATGGGGTAGACATATATCGAGACATTGTTTTACGGCTGTCTGCCCTTCCTGTCATTAACCATTGCTTATTTTCCAAGTAAAGGATCTTTTATTCCATACGTCATCCAAGTGAAAGGAAGCTTATATAGTGCTTGTGTACACATTGTAACTGCTATATGGTGGTGAGATGTAGACCTTAAATGCAGAGGACATGTGAAGACTAAAAAGAAATGAAGCTAGTGTGCCCTGTTGGATACACAGTGTCAGTGTGCATGTATAAGAGAAAACTTAGGCATAAGAGGAATTAGATGTAGTGTGCAAGAGAGAAGATTGTGCTGGTTCAGTCAAGTGGTGCATGTGGACAAGGACAAGTGCATAGCAAAGTGCCAATCACTTGAAGTGGATGGAAGTTGTGGAAGAGGGAAAATCAAGAATACATTGGATGACATATTGAGGGCTGATCTCAAGATGCTGAGCTCTAAGGAGGAGATGACAAAGGATTGAATATCCTAAAACCACCATAGTAAATGCTTGCTCTTACAAAGCTCTGCCTCACTGCTATTCTCTCTGCCCCATCAAACTTCCTCCACATCTCATTACCTACACTCATCACTTCTTTACCTCTGATATTATTCAGCTACCATAATCACCTGAGAGCAGAATAGGCACATGCTATGCACCCCAACCCTTTT
>JAOPJW010003906.1:23781249-23791415 GCA_027122535.1 Octopus maya
GTCCTTGTTATTACAATTATGAAATTGACTAAGTTTACCAATGTAGAAATTTATTTCTAAATATACATTGTTACTCATTAACCTTTATTCAAATTCCTCTGTCAAACATAAGGCGGCTTTATCCACTTTTTTTTTTCTATTATTATTAATCATGGCTTATCTTGTATCTTTGAGATTTTGATGATGTGATTGTTTATATTTAGAATGACATTGTAGAGTAGGCGTGAGAGGCCAGATCTGGTTGATTAGAGAATAAAACGGGCCATATATGGTTGGTTAGCATTCTAAAGGGTTTTAATGAATTTAAAACTATTACAGACATTACTGTCTCATTCTTTCAATATGCATCTTTGTGTATGTATCATCATTGATTTTTGTCCCTTTTTCCATACTGGCATGGGTTGGGTGACACTTAGGTATTTAATTGCACAGTTTATATACTGTATCAATATAATGCAGAAACAAGCATTTATGCAAACACACACGTGCACGTGTGGAAAATTTCCATCAACAATTCCATTTTCAATATCATTTCAGTCCAAGTGTATTGTACAAGTTGCTGAGATTGTCATATGGTGAGATGAAGCCCAAAACCATATGGTTACAAAGCCAACTCTCCACAGTTGTGTGGTGTTCTAATAGCACAGGAATTTACATTTTTGTTATTAAACTGTCAACTAGAACATGACTAGAAAGATTTTTTTTTCTTTTTTCTCTGTTCATTTCAAAAATCAGAAAAGATGGGACTTGTACAATAGATGATGGCAGTTGGGAATCAACATCTGGGTTTAAATTGACCAGGGGTTAATTATGATGGTATTAGGTCTACTGACCAATCTTAGACCATAGATGGGATGATATTAGTACATTTTTACAAATTAACAAAATGTGTAGATTATATACATTTATACATACTACACATGTTTTGAAAGTAATATCAGTTAATTAAATGTTTTAAAATCTATATTATAGATAATGAATAATTCAGTTAGTTGATCACAATAAACATGATATATATAATCAATCCAACAAAGGATTCAGTATGGTTATAATCACACCTCGCCATCTTGGTGTTAGATAACATAACTAAGAATGTTTTATTAAAACCCCTTCAATTGATTCTATTGAAAATCTAATAGTCATTAGAAAAAATATTAGTCATGAATGATTTAAAAAGTACTCCTCAAAACATCCGATTATTGTGTGTATCTTGGAAGTAACAGGAGAAAGTGCCTTTTGTGTTAAATTTATTGTTCATGTCATGATCACTTCTTGGGTCTTGTTGGAAATGTGCATCAGATTTTATGGTGATTTTACCTTTTGATTGACTTGGACATATTGACATGTCATTGTTTTTATACACAACACTATATTCAATATTGCCACAATTCACCTAGGCATCACCAGATTATCTGGTAAAGTTATCTGTGATTGGCTTGTGTCCTATCCTAGTGGAAGTTTATTTCTCATCCACTTAGCACCTGAAAACAGAAACTAATCACTGACCTTTAAGCTTTTAGCATCTGTATTATTCTGTCACATGTGATGTTTATTTATTCATATCATTTTGAATTAATCATGTATTATCTTGTAGCTTTGAGACTTTGATGTGACAATTGACAATTTCTAACATATAATAGAATATTTGGGCTAGATATGGTTGGTTTAAACCGGCCTAATATATTCTACATGTTTTATATTCAAATTGGTGATATCTAACCTCTCACACCTAACTTACATTGACATTCTGAAATTAAACAATCATATCTGAAACTTCAAAGCTGTAAGATAATGCATGATTAATTCAAAGCAATTTGAGTGAAAAAGTATTACATTTAACAGAGTAATCTGAACACTAAAGGGTTAAATGCTAAAAGTCTTCAACATTTAAGTGTTTATATTTTGCACAAACGTACTTGTGTGGGTGGATGAAAAGTATTTATGGGCAGATAATGGTATGCTTGCACTTAGTGACTATGAAAGGTTATTAAATGTGGACAATGCATAGAAGCAAAGGACTCTACACATCATAGAGACCAGCTGTCCAAGTTGACAACAGTATGATAGATACTGCAATTAAGTATATGAAGACTGGGTAAGGGTGGAAATCTCCAGTTCATGGGGAATTACTGATCAGGTACTTAGCTGCTCCAAGAGAGGAGATGCCATAGAGAGAAGTGATTTCAGATGCATCAAATGACTTGATCAGGTCGTAAAAGTTAGAGAGAGAGAGTGATAGCCCAATTAATTAGGAACAGAATCAAACAAGATGCAGTTTGGGTTTTTGCCAGATAGAAGTTCTACTGATGCTTTCTTTGTCAGACAACTTTAGGAGGAATGTTTAGCTTAGAGTAAACCATAATACTTGACAGGAGTAGACGAAAGCGTTGCTGTCAGGTAGGTGAGAGTTAACCATGATAAATTTAGTGTACAGGTGGGTATTCCCCAGGGCTCAGTTCTCAGCCCCTTCCTATTAATCATTTTCCCCCAGGTCATAACAAGAATTCAAGACTGGCTGTGAGCAGAATCAGCACATATTACACCCCACTTTCATCTGGTGGTTACTGCCATTCCTCCTGAGAACCACTTTCCATTCCTCATTATCATTGCTGCCCACAATATTCCTGTCAATCACCTCCTTGCTGTGCTATCAGACACTGCTCTCTCCCCTCTGCTATATTCTATTCTTAACACCTTTCTTATCTGTTATTACTCTCAATGACCTCTCATATCTATCATCATGCCCTATATACTATAGCCCCTGATGCATCTCCTCCTCTCTACTACTCCAATACCTTGCACATCATTCCACTACTTCCTGATCTATTCTGCTCCTATATCTCTCACATCAAAGGGGGTCCATAGGTTAAAAATGGTTGAGAAACACTGCTTTAGCCTTTCAACACCTGGCATAAAGCCACCTACCTGTACCTTGCTTTCTCATATACTCCTATTATTGTAATGAGACATTTTTCTTCCTTTTCCTTTTTACTGTTCTTTTTCTCTTTTGCAAATTTACATAGCAACCTCACTAGTACCAGCAGTACATAAACAGTACCCAGTACACTCTGTAAATGGTTGTGTTAGGAAGGACATCCAGCTATAGAAACCATGCTAAGGTAGACATTGGCACTTGATGTGGCCTTGCAGCTCAACAAATAGTCAAACTCTCCAACCCATGCCAGAATGGAAAATGCATGTTAAATGATGATAATGACAATGATGACATATAATAATCTCATCATTGATTAAACATCAGTCTACATGCTTGCATGGATTGGACAGTTTTGACAAACTCTGATGGGTTCAAGGACTACATCATGCTCCATGTCTATGTCAGAATGGTTTCTACAGCTGGATGCCTTTCTTAATGCAAACCACTTTACAGCATGTACTGGGAACTGTTTTTGTGGTGCCATTACTGGTGATGATGACCTCATAACTTGCAAGGCTAAGGACTGAAAGTGATTCCTGTAACTGAAGCAGAACAGAAAAGAGACTGGGTGAGGATTTTAGATGGAGGGATGAGGGATGGTAAGAGGACAGGATGGGGGAGTATAGCAAGGAAAGGATTAGTAATGGTTTATTGAGAAAAGGAAGAAGGAATGAGTTCTAAAGGTGATGGAATGAGTGGTTGTGTAAGAGGAATGTTTAAGATTATCCAACATTATAAGGGTTGAGTATGGACAGATGAGATGAGGAAAGGAGTGGAGAGATCCTTAGAGAGTCATTGAAGGAAAGGGGGTTTTTAAGGTCAGTGGGGGGAAGATGATAAAGGAGTGTATTGGAGGAGAGGGGCAGGAAGTAGATGCTGGGAAAACCATAGAAGTAAGTGGAGAAGCAGAGTGTGAATGCTTCAAAAAGTATCATAGATAAGGAAGCATGGTGAGAGATGTGGGAAACAGCAAGAGAAAGAATGTCTAGAGGGTATGGGTGACCTGAAGGTATGGGTGATGAAGAGCTGGGAGTCCTTAAGTAGGGATAGATGTTACACTTGATGGAGAGTTCTATGTGTGTGTGTGTGTATATATATATATATATACACAAACACACGGTACAGCTTCTTCATCACTAACTTTATATTAGTGTGCATTTTTTCATCAGTACATGAGTCTTCTGTGGCATTGCATATCACCAGTCACTACAGTATATGTGTGTGTGTGTGTTTGGGGTGGTATTTGATCAGTCATTGAACTATGGATACACTGGGACACCAATGTCAAAGGTATTTTATCAATCAGTAGTTCTAGAATAGTTAAGTTACCTTTTCTTTTTTTACACAACTCAGCAAACTAGTCAAAACAAAAAGGCATGGCAATTGTATTTCATAAAAATTTGTGCAGGTGTTCTTGATAAGCTTTCTTATAAGACTATTCTAAGAATCTACTTTCAGCTTCAATCTCTATGTCAACTTGAGATGAGAATCATTGATATATATCTGCATTAAAGATTATCTGACATCTGTTTTTGGATTATGGGGGTTTATGAGAAGGCCGTGAGTCTTGTTGAAACACATATGGCTTTCCTCTGCATATTCTATTCATTCAGAGATTAACAACTGTTTCCAGTACCTCAAAGTATCAAGCAGCATTAATTCTAAGACCCTATGAAAAGATGGCATGAAATAACCTTCATTACTCACAACTCCTAAAACCATTGTAGTTCCCAGAAACTTAGTGTGCATCTCTCTGGAGGGACATCAGGAAGATCTGCATATAACCATCTGTCGTTTTTCCTGTTCAACTTTTGGTTTCAGTTGAAGTTTTTGCCATTAGAGAACAAGCAAAGCATGCCATGTTGGTGGGGTGCTTTAAACTTGGGTCAAAAGTTTTCTTGCGTCTTTGCGGATATGAATTGGCTTCTCCTCAATGCATACAACTTGTATCAAATGTCCTTGTGCACCACAGTTCTGACAGCCCACTCCAACACCTGATGTTCTTTGACTTTTTGGAATCACCATTGATAATATTTTGAACCCATTCACTGAATTGAGGTGACTTAGAGTGTCTGAATGTTTAGAATTATTATTTTTTGTCTTTGATACAGCTGAAACATTTCCACCAGTGGTTTCTGGCTCCATTCAAACTGTGTATGAAAGATTTTACAACACTTAGCCATTAGGCGATTTCTAAATCACTGTTTCACACATATGGCAACAATGACTGCATCTCTGTTAATTTCTTGAACTAGCATTTTATGTGCCATGAGCAATATGAAAGAAATAAAAAAAACTTTTAATTGGCTTGAAGAGAGTGAGAAGGGTAATGGGTAAAGATACCCCTTCAGTCATGAATGACCATGGGATTGCATTTAGAAAGAGTTACTGTTCTAGGCACAAGTCTGGGCAAAGTTGTTTATGGAAGACCAGCAGTCATCCATGAATTCCAGCCTCCCCCTCACCATGCCACTGATGGTATGCAAAGGGAAGTCTAAGACTGATACAGCTTGGCACCAGTGACACAGCAATTCATTTCTATAGCTGAAATAAAGTGTCTTGCCCAATAACACAACACAATCACTACCTCATGATTGTGAACCTGATACTTTACTCACTGAGCCATGTGCCTTCACTACACTTTGAAGAAAGTAATATGCAAGTTTTTGTCTAATAAATTAATATAGTTGTTCATTAAATTAACAATTAATGGCTGTGTGGTTAAGAATCTCACTTTGAAACCATGTAATTTCTGGTTCAGTCCCACTGCACAGTATCTTGAGCAAGTGTCTTCTGCTATAGCCACAGGCCAACTGTGCATATGTGTGTGTGTGTTTTCTCTACCACCACTTGACAACTGGTGTTGATGTGTTTACATACCCATAGCTTAGTGATTCAGCAATGGTGACCAATAGATTAAGTACTGGGGTTGATTTGCTCAACATAACTTTCAACGCAGTCCCACTGCATGGCTGAAGTCCATTGACTGAAACAAGTAAAAGAAATATTATTTTTAAAAGATTTTTGTATTAATTGGATTATCAATTTAAAGTTTACAAAATTTAAATAAGTTATTTTTTTAAAAATTGTATTAATTAGATTGTTAACCCTAAGGATCATGAAAATTATTTAAAGATAGTTATATTTAAAAACAATTTTTTTATTAATTAAATATTTTGCATTTTTTATTTTATTTTAAAGGTTAATGAAACACGGAAATATTCCTGCGAGAAATCGGATTACAAAAGGAAGCACACAATTGGCCGAAGGCGTGCTGTGTCTCGCGTGGTTACATATGATGAATCTGTTCCACTGTATGAAGCATTTGTCCGTGCTGCAGAACTACGCGAAAAGAAATCGGAAACAGCCAGAGACAAAAACCATGGCAATGTTTCCACGCCTTCTATGTCATCCGTCCGAGAAAATGACAAAGGAAGAGAAGACATCAGTGCCACCAGCACCACCACTGTCATCAATGATAGTACCAAGACCAAAAAATATCTCCGTAGTGTTAATCACAAGAGTAATACATTACTATCATCAGAGTTGCAACATAGTGTGAAGAAAAGAAAAAATTTGAAGAGATTGCAGTTGAAAAACGATGCCTTAAAGATGAAAAATCAGAGGAGTGAGGTACAGATAAAAAAGCAAACAGGAAAAGGCCGTCCCAAAAAGTCGGCATCATTGCCTTCATCCTCCATGCTATCATCAAAACGAACTTCTCCATTAAGAACCAAAAAAACTATTTCAAAATCAAATGTCGATAACTTGTTGCGGCTAAACAAAGGTAAAAAACTCTCTGTGTGTCTAATACGTTTGAAGCGTGAAGCAAGTTTAAACGCTGCTGCAAAAGTCAATTTGATATATAATGAAAGTTTACAGTCTCCTTCATCAACTGTTTTATCATCACCTTCTTCAGCATTCTGTTCTTCACATAGCGGTGGTAGCAAGCAGACAACACAAACACATGCACTTGGATCTAGAACATATAGACAGATGAAGAAGAACAAACATAAAATTGTAAATAAAACTAAAAATGCACGAGGTTTGCGTCTGAAAAGAGACAGCAGCTTGGCAACAATTAGTTCTCCTGCAAATTCTTTAACTCCCTCACCTCGTTCTTCTTCTTCACGTTCTTCTTGTTCTTCCTCTTCTTCGTGGCAATGCAAATCTGTTGCAGAGATGATTACAGTGAAGAAGAGAAAACCTGGAAGAAGGAAGCAACATGAAACTTCTTCTTCATCCTCATCTTCATTTTCTTCTGCAAATAGAAGTAAAAGACAATTAAAAATAAAAACAAAGAAACACAAAGGACCCTCATTGTCTATAGCCAAAAAGTCACTTGAACCAAAAAAATCCAGGCTCAAAAGGTGTCACACAGTTAGATCAACTCGAAGACAACAGCAGCAACAACAACAACAGCAGCAGCAGCAGCAGCAGCAGCAGCAGCGAAAGAGGAGGAGTAAAGAATTGGGAGAAAGGAAAAAGCATTTAAAATTTTCTCAGACTGAAAATCTTGTTAAACCTGCGCTGAATCGAAAATTAAAAGAGTGTAATATTCATGAATTAGACTCCTCCTCATCAGATTTACTGCAGAGTGACAATGCTAAAGATGTTGAAGTGATTTCATCTCTCCCAGTTTCAGCATCAAGAAAACGCAACTTAGGGTTTATGTCAGCACAAGAATATTATGTCGGTGCAAGTAATATTAAAGCAATTCCAGCAATGAAAAAACACAGGAATGAGTATCTATCGCCTTCTAAACTCATTCCTACTAATGCTAAGAAAACATCCTCAATATCAATACCACTATCGGAGAATCGTAAGTTAAAGTTTCACACTTCGTTATCATCAACATGTCGCAGGAGTTGTTATACTTGCCGTTTACAAGCAGGTGTTCGATTGAAAGAGTTTGAAACCAGGTGTGAAAAGGCAAATGAAGAGCTGCAGCATGATGCGAATATGAATAAAGCAATTATGAATCATGGTCAATGTGCAAAAGACTGCATCACATGTCATCTTGGAGCAGATATGCGGTTAAATGAATATGAATGCGATGAAACAAATTGTAAAATAAACATGAATGATGGAATATTCCAAGGAAATGACATATTGCCTTGTCATTTAAGAGCAGGATTAGAAAAATATCGAGTTGGCTGTGAGGCAGACAGTAGTGGGACACAGTGTCACAAAAACTGTATCATTTGTCGTCATTTCAGTTCAGGTTTGGGTGGTTATCATGTCGGCTGTGAAAATAAAAACATGGAAGGGGAACGAAATCCAAACAATGATGGCATAGCAGTTGTGAATGCGTGTCGTTTTGTTCAAGCTAGTGATGCTCCATCACCTCTACTGGCGCCAACATCGACGTTGCCTTCACATGACAAAAATTGCAGTGCAGCTTTAGAAAACTCAGTGACTTTGATGCAATGTTGTCACCAGCGTCAGCATCATCACCGCCATCATCACCATCTTAGCCAACACCCGCATCTTTCTCCTTTGGAAAATCCCCAAAATTTATTCCGAAATCAGAATCCAGCAGAAAGTAGTAAAAAGCAGCGAGCTCTTAAAAAACTGGAGCATAATGAAGCAATTGATGAAGATCTAGATGTTGTTACTGTTCCAGATGATGACCCTGCAGTGAAGTATTTGAATTTCAATGTAAAAGACAATTATCAATGCCGAGCAATGAGTTGTAATGTTATACAAGAAAAATTCACTAATGCTAATGAGGAATTAATTAATAAGCGATTAACTAATATTGCCATTTCTACTAATGACTCTCATGCAGATTGTGAAAATTTAAAAAATATTAAATCTTTGAAATTGCCAGATGATGATGGAGTTGATGAAATAATAGATGGCTCTGATGTGATTGATGTTGTAGGAGATGAAGATATATCTGCTAGCCCTGATTATCGTCAAAATCTGATGTCTAATTTTAAATTTGGAGAAACAACACTCAGTAATGACAACCGCCATGACCACCAGCACAAGCATGACGACAATGATAATGGTAATGATAGTAGCAAACCGTGTAAATCTGTTAATGATTTCAAACTTGAAAAATTAACATTAACGAACAAGCAAAACAAAAAGTTTGGTTTTGGTGTTGCCGTTGCTGTTTCGTCTGATTCATTAACATCATCATCATCATCATCTTTGTTAGCTAATGAGTTTTCTCGCTCAAATTGTTATCAAAGTTTAAATTCTAACAGAAATGACAGCATCAGTAATACTACTAATAATAAAAAAAATCCAGGAAAATCTACTGCAAAATCACTACATTTTACAAATTTAAAAGCTCTCAAATCAAACGAAAGATTAGATGGCACTACTGCTGCTGATGCAGTATCAACATCAGCATTGACATCAGCTAAAGATACACATGCTAATTATACAAATTTAATTATTATTGGAGATGATGACAATAAATTAATATATCCTACTAAACGATCAGCAACTGAAGTTGTAGGTGATGTACATCCCAAAAAAAGATGTTATAATTACACACCACCTTTAGATGGTATTGGAAGCAGCCGTTTTCCTTCTAGTACTGCTGGTGCAACAACTACTACTTCATTTGGGCTGTGTAGTAACAAATATTATTATTGTAGTAGTAGTAGTAATAGTAGTAGTAATGATGGTGGTGGTAGTAATATACAAAATACTTGTGTAAGTAATAATAATATTAATAGTATTGATAATAACGAGCTTGGTGGTGTTTGTGCAAAAGAATTGTATTGCACCAATGAGGAGCAGTATATTTGCTATGAAGCTAATTGTCAGAAGCATTCACTTATGATGGAAAATTCATTACGTAAAGTTCCAAAAAGCCTTGCTGATTTAAATATTCCAACTTATGAAACTTGTTCAATGACAACAAAGAGAACAATAGCACCAAAGAAATTGAATAAATTAAAGTTGTCAAGAATTGGTAGTTTACAAGGAAAAACTTGGGGAAAACATACGATGATAGCAAAAGGAATAGTGGAAAGATCGGACAAGTGTAAATTGACTGAGAAAAGTGCTGGTTTTAATGAAGAAACTTGTGGAAATCATCCAGTAATGGCAAAACGAGTGACAGAGAGATCAGATAAATGTAATTTGTCTGGTAAAAATTGGGAAAAGCACGACACAAAGATTGCAAAATTTGTGCCCAGAAAAAGGTCACAAAAAGTTCCTGGTTTTCATGGACAAAATTGGGAAAAAGATGCAAGGGTTTCAAATT
>JAOPJW010003906.1:24587536-24606279 GCA_027122535.1 Octopus maya
TGTTAACCATGGTGAAGTACTTCAGAAACAGTGTGGAGATAGAATCTGTGCGAGCGTTGCTGGTTGGTGTGTATGTAGAGACAATATTGATGTTAGGATGAATGCTGCGTGGACGAAGTGTTGATGAGTCTCCATGTGGCTGCTGTGGTGTCATCGCTGGAACTGGCCATGTGCTCTGCGGTCAGTGG
This sequence comes from Octopus maya, assembly GCA_027122535.1. Classification (NCBI taxonomy): domain Eukaryota; kingdom Metazoa; phylum Mollusca; class Cephalopoda; order Octopoda; family Octopodidae; genus Octopus; species Octopus maya. The sequence goes on from JAOPJW010003906.1 coordinate 24,587,725, forward strand.
CTAAACTTCAAAAGGTCTGGAACCGAAAGACCTCGAGACGGTGTGAAGCTAGCGTTTTATACAATGAAGTCAGCACAAACAGGTTTAGAAGAGACTGTCTCACGTAACTTTATTTGAAGGCTGCGACTGGTTAGGTTGCATATTGGCGCGCAATAGAGCAAGAGACAAATTGTGCCAATACCAACCAATTAGAGTAGCGGACATAACAGGGTCCAAAGGTGCGGCCGAAGGCTAGCTGTTATCTACTACATCTGTATTTATGTATATATAACAGAGAGAGAGAGAAAAATTTCCCCTCTATACGCATGTTATTTCATCACCCTTACCATTTTATTCCTCCTTTTCTCATTAACTTGTGATACATCCTTTTTTTTTTCCCAGCCTATCCGTTCCACACTCTTCTCTCCTATAGTTTCTACTCTGTTACCCTCTCACAACTATAAATCAGTTTCTCTTATCATATTTCAGTAAAACTTGGCAGGGATATAAATCATTGATTGAGAAACATTTTACATTGATAAAAAGTGTGAGCTGACGTATCGATTTTATCCAAGTTTCTTCTGTTTTGCAAAATGAATGAAAAATTGTTTCCATGGTAACCACATGGTTGCCATGCAACTCAAAATGCATACATTACATTGGTAATCTTGTTTGGCAATATCGTTTCAGTTACAAAGGCTGTATGTATCATCAAATTTTATAATGAGAAAAATCGAAGAAATATCATTGCTTTATATCACCTATTCAACTCCTGCAGTCTCTATTGCAACGGAAAATTATTTTCAGAATCAGTTATGGACAGATTTTGAAGAAAAATCACAAAATTTCATAGAAAAATCTGCTTATTTTCAAAAGTTATGCAAAAAGAAATCATGAGGTAGATGAGAAAATAGTTTGGTTCATACACAGAAGAGAGATTATGGATGCAACTACAGGAGAAATACTTGACTAAGAAGAAACCACTATTACTGGCATTTGTTAACTTAGAGAAAGCATTTGAATTAAAATCAGCTCTAATGAAGTGAACATTATCAGTCACACATACATATATGTGTTTTGTTTATAAAATGATTTACTGTAGGACAGTGTCCTAAGAAAGCTCCCTACATGACATTAAGTGTTAAAGAAAACTGACTGTCTAAGAGAAGCAAGACAACTTATCTAAGGTGATCAAGAATAATAGATAATAGTTTGCTATTGTTTCAGCTCCTTGAAATGAATTGAATCACTGGGCTGGTACATATATGCAAATAGGATGAAGTGTATTTGCTGATGTGTTGCAGCATAGCACATCATCATCATCATCGTTTAACATCTGTTTTCCATGCTGATATGGGTTGAACAGTTTCACTGAGGACTGGCAAACCAGTAGGCTGCACCAGGCTACCAATCTGATCTGGCAAGATTTCTATAGCTGGATACCGTTCCTAACGCCAACCACTCTGAGAGTGTAGCAGGTGCTTTTTACATGTCACCAACACGGGAGCCAGTCAGGTGGTACTGGCATTGATCACATTCGAATGGTGCTTTTTATGTGCCACCAGTATGAGGAGCCAGTCGGGCAGCACTAGCATCAACCCACATTCAAATGGTGTTTATTATGTGCCATTAGCATAGGTTTCAGTCAGGTGGAACTGGCCACAACTACAATTTCGATTTCACTTGACTCAACGGGTCTTCTCAAGCACATATCACCCAACGATTCAAGGGTATTTTTAAATGGGCTGGTTATGCAATACTGGCATCAGCCATGGCTGCAATCTCACTTAACTTGCTGGGTTTTCTTAATCACAGAATATCTCCAAAGGTCTTGGTCTCTTGTCATTGCCTCTGTGAGGCCCAATATTTGAAGGTCATGCTTCACCACTTCATCCCATGTCTTCCTGGGTCTACCACTTCCACAGGTTCCTTCCACTGTTAGGGTATGACACTTCCTCACACAGCTGTCCTCATCCACACACAACACATGACCACACCAGTACAGTCATCTCTCTTGCACACCACATCTGATGCTTATGTCCAACTTTTCTATCAGGGTGCTTACATTCTGTAGTGTAAGTACGCTGACATTACACATCCAGTGGATCATACTAGCTTCATTTTTTTCAAGCCTACACATATCCTCAGCAGTCATGGCCCATGTTTTACTACCATGTAGCAAGGCAGTTCGCACATTAAAAGCAGCTCTAATAATACATACGTTATCATGTTGCATATTTTATCAGATCTGTTTTTAATTCAAAATTTAATTCAGTTCCACATGTGCTATGCACACCAGCAAATAAAGCTCTTAGTGCTTGTTATTTAAGTGCATCTGCTACTTACAAAACTAGATTTCTCTATTATCTGGTCTATGATCCCACAACTCTTCGTGCATCAATACTTTTTATAGAATACAACAATGGGTTTCTAATCACCACTTTTCAACACAATGACCATGATCTTTTCCCTGTCAGCAGAAAGTTCAGAAAGCTACTACTACTGACAGCAAAAACCATTTTTCTTACAGTGAAGAGCAGACTGGAGTCACGCTTGTGTTATAACTGTCATCCTGCATTAAAACAAACATGGACCTTGAATGCAGAGGTTTTGAGAAAACTGGGGGAAAAATTGAAGGAAACAATGTAAGTTTGCATGAATGAGACAGTACACATATGTGGAGAGAAAAACTTAGGCATAAGAAGAATCAGATGTAATGTGCAAGAAGACTTCATGTGACATATACAGATAAAGACAGCTGCATAAAGTGTTGATCACCATATGTAAATAGAGCTTGCAACAGAAGAAGACATGGAATCAAGGGTGAAGGCTGATCTCTGGACCCTGAACCTCATAGAGATGCCAAAGAACTGCTGGTAATATATGGTTCTTGAGAAAACCTATTAAGATTCTGGAAGCACATGTATATTTATAAAAACTCTGCTCAAACACACACACACTAGCCTGGGGTAGCCTTCAACCTGGCCAGCTCCTGTCAAACTGTCTAGCCCACGCCTGCGTGGAAGGTGGGCGTTAAACGACGACGATGATGACATCACATCTACCCAACTCAATTTCCTTCTTAGGACATTCCTACCACCTATCATTTCTCTAAACTGCAGTATTCTGCTGTCGTAATTGTACTGAACTGCATACTTTACTGATACCACCTATTCCTCTTACAACCTGGAACCATTTCATTTATTAACCATCCTTCATTTTTAATGCTGTTCTCTCCCATCACTTTCTACATTGAATGTTTTCAACTACACATCATCACTTTTTCTCATCTCCTCTCACCCTTCCCCTGTCAGTGGTATCATCATTACTATTCTACTGTTTCTTACTCTTTCTTCTACAGTCAGTTATTTCCTACTTTCCTCCACTCCTTATCCACTATTCACATCTACCTTGCAACTTTACCCAATTTCTAGATTTGTTATTCTTCTCTACATATCATCCCTAAACATGTGTTCATTACTATATTCACTCCTCACCCATCTAGGCAAAAGAGACCAACAGAATAAGTACTAGTCTTCAAAACACAAAGGATTGAACTATTCAACAAAAATCCTTCAAGGTGGTGCCTCAGCTTGACCACAGTCCAATGACTAAAACAAGACAAAGGAGAAATCTTTTTTTTTTGCTTTTGGCTTGAAAGAATAAAAAACAAAAACCTTCATAGAAAAATTCATAAATTTTATTTTTAAAAATGTTTTTTTTGTTTGAAAATGTTTTTAAGAATGAAATAATTTGAGCAAGGTGGTCATTAATATTGAGTCATTTAAAAAAATTTTCATTCCAAATGATATGTATGCATATAATAAAGACATTGTTAATTATTTTAATGACAACTACCTTCTAAAATCTTAAGAAGCAACAATACTATGCAAACTTAATAATACAATATATTCCTTCTTTTAGGAAATAATAAATTGTATTGCACAATACAAATAAATTTTTTTTTTTTTCGAACAGAATTGCTGTTAGAACAGCAGGAATATTGGGTAAATTATCCTAACAGAGTAGAAAAATTTGTCAACAAACAGCCATGCGACTCGAACCCACATCCTTCATAACTCTGGCTGAGTGCTTTACCATTAAGTTAAACTGCCCACTGACAATTTTCTGCTGTTCTAATGGCAATTCTGTGTTTGGAAAAATATCATTTTATTTGTATCATACAATACACATTTTGACGCTTAAAAAAAAAAAACAAATGTTAGTTTGTTTATATTCATATACATGTAAATAAATTGTATATTGCACCCTAACCCTAACCCTAAACCTTCACTATCATATGTAAGTTATGAGTGACAATACACAATGCCCAGCTGATAAGACAGACACCCCCACCCCACCTCTCTCTATTCAGTACTTATTTCTTAAGCTTGTTGCTTATTTGATCTACATAGGTACACTGTTTTCATTCCACTCTCTGTAATTTTTGCTTCAGTTCATTTTTTGTGACTTCACCTTAGTGCCTTGTCTGGGATTGGACTCAGAACCTCTAGGTGACTGCATTGCATTAACCAACATCTTTACTCACTATGCTATGCCCGTAGGCAATGACGCAGTGAATTTTTAAGGCTTATACACCTAATGGCTGTGTAATCTAATGTGTGGCACTCTGCTCTTCTCTTCTTTAATTATTGGTTCCCATATTGTATTTATCTCTGCACTTGGCCTGCTTAAGCAAGTAGCACACATAGGACAACTGCCTAAGTTTTCTAATTTTCCAGTGGTGCTCTCTATCTGATATTCTGGCCTCATCCCATAGTAGCTGGTGGCCTTCATTTTCCCATATGTAATTGGCTATACCTAACTTATCAATATCCCTCCATGTCATGGTTTTCTGATGTTCCTCTACTCTTACTTCAAGGGGGTAGCATGCCTCTCCTTCATAAACCTTACCACAGCTGCACACAGTTTTTGGTTATATTCTCTTATATGAGGGCCTTCACTTGGAAGAGATATCTGCTATGTGTTGAATTACTTCTGAATACCAGCCTGATGTCATATGGACCACAGATCTTTTTGTCTTTTCTGAGGCCACTGACACAGGGTAGATATACCATGGCAATGTTTTCTTGAATTTCATCTTCTTCCCTCCTCTTAGCTAGGGTAGATAGTATGCTTGCTGGGTAGTTCTTACATTGTAGAGTGTTTCTCAATTTGATCATTTCTTAGTAGTATATGCCAGGATTCTGTATATGACAGAATTTCACGCTTATTAATATAGATGGATGATGTGAATTGAAGTTGGAGTACTCTTCTGTGAATGTTGGTTTTGAATATAGTGAGTGGAATGAGAACAGTGTACCTCCATGTATCAAAGGGTTAAGTTTGAAATTCTGATGCAACTGCATTCGACAAGACACTTGAAGAAGGCTGGAGGGTAGAACAGCCAAAACATAGCGAAAGCAATAATCAAGATGAGGACATCAGTTTGATTAATGTAAATAGGGTACATGATATAAATTCCTCATTGCAGAAATTGTGTTTCTATGATAGTAGCTAAAGGAGACAATAGAGGCTTTCAGCTACCAATGAGAATTGTGATGGAAATTAGCCAATGTTTTTTAATATAAGTAGTGGAGGTTGGACCTGTATTATAAAAGCAAATGGAGGAGTGCATTGCAAAATCCGGTGGGTTTATGTAGTAGCTATTTGTGTCGATATGATTCTGTACAAGAATACTGAAGGAGTTAAGGGAGAAAGATGGAGATTATGAACTCAAATTTGTAACCCACCTCTGTCAACCCATTCACCTTTTTAACACAGTGCTCACACCCCCTATCTCCATCCTGCACAACAAAAACTCCAATAGTATAATGATTATATCCAGCACCATAAAGATCCATAATACAGGTATACTTTGGCAACACCATGAAGTTAGAAACTAACATGTACCTGTCACAGCATAGACCTGCTCCATGAAAGACAAGTTAAAACAAGCATGTTTTCTGTATTTTCCAACACTTGATCCTACTATATTGGGTTGATAGTAAACATTCAAAAGCTACCTACACCAACTCAACTCATTCTGCCATCTGGAATAAAAACCCCACATCTCTCTCCAAACACATTTGGAAATCAAAGAATACAAAAAAAGCAGATACCACATGGGGAATCGTTGAATACTAGAGAAATGGATAGATGATCTACAGTCTACTTCATATGGAAACTAACAGCTTTCACCTAACTATAATCCTAAAGAAAAGAACCAAACTCATCGCAACTTACTAACATATACCAAAGTTCCTGTTGGTCAGCATGGAAGAAGTGATATTTGCTGAACCCAGAAAATGGGTATCATGAAATACAAAATCAATCATGTGGCTAATTACAGGTGCTTGACCACCTTACAGACTGACCACCATTTAAGGTCTACTGATGAGAATGGTAAATTTATAAGAAACATTGAAATAGGAGGAAATAACTATCTAAATTAAAACATTTAAGACAATACTGAATGTGTAAATGCAGAAAAAGTTTATTTTACATATCTCTAATAACATTATTTATAAAATCAAAGTGAAGTACATGCATGTGTGCATGCATGCACACACATACCAGTAAATGTTAAGAAAGAAAATTCACATTTTCAATAATACTTGTTAATTTGGCAAATATCTGCACTATTAAGGCACACTGATCTTAGAATATAGAAACTGAGGAAAACCTGGTTCTCCCTAAAAAATATATTTATCATTGTTTTTATACCACAAATCATTAAATATGCAAAATCTTTCAACAAAAGACTTTACCAACTTTAAAGGAAAAGATTTTGAAGAAAAGTTCTTTGATCAATCAATCTAGTAAATTACAGCAACTTAAATAGAGCTACGAATACAAGATATAGTTACAGAGACAAGAAAAGTTTAAAACTGTACATATGTGAAAATATATAAACAATGCAGAAAAAAGATTTTTAAAATGCTGGTCTGAGTTGTTACATTTGTTTCTTCCCTCTTGTTCATAAAACACTGTGTTAACAGTTTTCCCTATATAACTAGCTATAACTCACCCCTATAGTTCAGGTATAAACTATTAATTAGCTATTGTGTTGCACAATATGAAACTATTACAACAAAAAGTATTAAACATTTGAGGCTTGAGTAAACAGAAAGTAAAACCAGTTAAGTCTTGAAATAAAATGGAGTAATCTGGAAGACTCCAGCCTAGTCTGAAATCATATTTCAATGATATAAACAAAATATGGTAATACACAACATTTTTGATTAGTTCAGGAGACAAAAATTAATAATCATATTCAGATTTTAAATGTAATTCTAAACCACTCTCTCTTTTCAATGTGTTACTAACACATTCCAAATAACCAAAATAGTTTTGATGAGAAGAGGTCAACAGGTCAAAGTTTATGTTTGGCGAGGCAAGATCAATAAGACAAGTAAACTTCCAAGAGAGAGGAATAGAGAGAAAGAAGGCCACTAACTCTACATTTCATTATAGTGTTAGTTTTAATAAACTAAAAGTGGTTCTATTTAATTTCTGTAGAATGGTTAAGCAGTTTAGTTTGTAGTCACACATTTTTGAATTCAACACCCAGGGTGGCATCTATCTACAGCAAGTGTCATTTGCCATTGTACCTATAATTCAAAATGGTACAACCTTGAGTCTTCATCACAGTTATAATTAACATACTTGTTGCCATAATTCTACTGAAAATTCACTGCCTTTGTTTGAATTATTCTTAAAAAGGATAAAAGAACTCAGTAAAAGAACTCAATATTAATGTAGTATTTCAAACATATTTTAGCATGAAAATTTGATGGAAGGTTTTAATTTAGATCACTTTGAAACAGGAAAATTGCATCATAGAACCAGGGTAGGTCTCGGGAGAGTTGGTATCAAAAGGTGTGTGTGGAATACTCAGTCACTTACATGCTAATTCAATGAGCAGATAATCCAGTTGATCAAACAACTAAATGTGTATCATCGTCAATGCCAAAAGAGATCAATTTTATTTATTAAATATGAAGAGATGCCTTCAGTATAATAGCTGACATCAGATGAACAATACTTCAGATCTGGTTGAATGATTGAATAAATGAAATATTAGTGACCTCTAATAGAACACTCGGTCATTTACATGCTAACTCAATGTGAATATAATCCAGTTGATCAAACAACTGAATACTTCAGATCTGTTTGAATAAACAAAATATTAGTGACCTCTAATAGACCTCAAAATATTCAGGGAGTACAGTTGATTATATCAACCTAAGTATGTGACTAGTACTTTATTTTGTTGACTCAAAAGGATGAAAGGCAAAATGCACCTTACTGAGATTCAAATTCCAAATGGCAAAGCCTATGACTAAATGTCACAATGGACAACTAAACTAGTTTTATCAATTCTAAAACCAGCAAACACACACAGCTTTTTGCTTAGTATTTAGTGAAGTTAACAGCATAACAATCAAATTATTTAGTAAATTCAAAAACCAAAGCCTTCATCTTGAATGAAAAAATGGTTAAATATTGTAAAAAAAAAAAATATAGAAAGCAAATGTCATTTGGCAATACATTGTAGAAAATAGCATGACAAAGAAAAACACTTAGAGAAATTAATTTTGTGTTTTTAATGAGTGGATGTAAGGGAATGGAGGTAAAAATATAACCAACCCTTCTTAAATGTAAAACCTCAAATATAACACCACTGATTTAATGATAACATATCAGTTGTTGGAAAGACTTCCCCATCTCGCAAATTATTGTTTTTTCTTTTTTCGCAAAAACCCACATTTTCGGATATGGAGATTCCGGAAAATAAAAAAATATCAGAATTTTGAAATTTTTGCCTCCCCCGCCATTTCCCCTCAGTATCTTTATTTTTCACTCTTTCCCATAACCCTAACACCACAACCCTAACCCTAAGCAGAAAAATTTTTGGAAATTTGTTTCAGAATCATAATCTCCATATTTTTCTGCATGGTGTAGCCATCCTCAGTCAAATCGTCCAACCCATGCTAGCATGGAAATCGGACGTTAAATGAAGATGATGATGATAATGATTTTGAAATAAAAAAAATTTGAAAAACGTTGGAAATGAAGAATTTAGGTGTGTGTGTGGGGAGGGGATATCAAAATGCCGATTTTTGCCAATCTTTTTGCAGATCCGTATTCTCCATAGTCAAAAACGGAGGTTTGTGTAGGAAAAGGAAATTGAATAAAAACAAAAAGGTTTTTTTTTTTTGGCGGGGTGGGGAGGGGTACAAAAGGAAGTCTTGCCCAGTTGTTGAGTAAAGAATTAACATACATTAATGTGAAAAGCACAAATTTTATTAACTGAGATGATGAAATTAAAGGGAGGTTAAACGTTTATCCAATGTTTAATAGCAGGTAAAAACACAAACTTTAAAATAAAAAAGAATGATTTTTTTGAAATGAGTTGACACGCCAGTCCCCATTTATCAAAACTGGAAATAGGTGATGGGGTGAGGGGACGGATATCAGTTGTTTACTTAATTGCTGTGAAGCTATCAAACTATTGTAAATTTAATTATAATTACATAAACAGGATTAAAGAAATATATATATAATTACAACTATTCCTGACAGCAATGATTATTATATGGAAATATATCAATTAGACTTTAAAGAGAAAAAAATGATATGAGGATTATATAGTATTACCTAAACTGTTTGATTCATAGAAAAGTCACCTGTGAGGTGATTACAAATTCCATAATATTTGGAATATTAATTATTTTTAGAAATAATCAGTAAAAAACAAACTGTAAATCTAGACTCAAAACTTGAATGAAAATAACTAACATCTAAAATTATGTCATGTTCTTCATAGCTAGTTAATTCTACTCCAAAAAATGTGCCAGGAGAAAAATCATTTCAAAAATAAAAATTTATAAAAGAAATTATGAAAAAATATATTTGCTTCAGACAAACACATTACCATTTATTTGCATAACAGTTGCAAAATGAAGTCTTTTGCAAAGTATTTATGTTGACTTTTTCTTTATTGGGTATCTTCGTCGTGCATTTATCATAAAGAGACCGATAATTGCAAGTATAAATGGAAGGAACCAAGTGAAGAACAACCACATATGCTCCAGTTTAGGATATCCTAGCATGAAGTGGCTTTGGATTATCACAGCAAAAATTATAATTGTTGTCTGAAGAGAGAAAGAAAACAAAAACACATAAACTTCGGCAAACAACATTGAAATGGTGAACAGAATAAAAAAACAATACAGCTTATTGCAACAGTTGACAATTTGAGCAAGAAAAATATATTTAAACTGTAAAAACAGAAACTAATTAGAGAGTATTGTAGACATTTATATATTAAGAGGTTGAATGGTAAAGTTGGCCAACTGAAGCCAGTCATCAAAAATGGTCGACCAAATAACAATTCCTCCAATGTTCATTGATGTATTATTCTCTGACAGTTTTGTTTCTTTTATGAAAGCTTAAAGTGCTATGAACTGAAAATGTCTAGAATTTTACTGTCAATGACAAACTATATCAGTTGGTGTGTGTGTGTGCTCCAACCTGAGGAAAAGTAACCAGACATAAAAATCTAAGTGAAAAATCTCTCACAATATGAAATACAGAATTGGAAAGCATAAAAGCCTGCATAACCTACATCACCATGTAAATCTAAGAATAATTAAGATAAATCTATTTGATTAATTAAAATGCAAGGAAAAAGAAAAATGCTCACTGATTTGTGGAATATTCTGTATAACACAGTATGTTATGCACTTTCAATTTATTCTATACACTAATAGAGAATTTTGATATTAGTCACTTGATAGAATCCTAAAAATACTCTGGAAAGCTTACAATATATAACCACACGGTCAAAATAATTACAGCTGCTTTTCATTAGATCAACAAGTTATTACTTGTCTTGCAGTAAATAAGAAGGACTTAATAGTTTCATTAAGCTGTATTACTCATCAATACAATACAGCTATAAGCAGGACTCGAAATTCAAATACCCTTATTTCTATAGTATAACAATCATGAAGAACCAAACTTCGAATTCAGAAACTATATTAAATTGGCTGAGAAACTTTTTGATCATTTGTTCAATCAAGCAAAGCTATTTTAGCATGCCTGCTGGCATAAACTGGTAGGCTAATTAACAAATAGCATGTACCTGTCTATCAGACATCAATTTAATTATAGCATGGCTAAATAAAAGAGAACAGACTCTTTTAAAAATATTCACATGAAATACAATATATGATAGTAATAAATCATAAATTTAGATACATTTGATTTGTAAAACATACACATATAATAGAGAGGAAAAAAACAAAAGCAAAACTTACGTAAACACGAGAGAGTAAAACTGCTTTTATATCTCTTTCTAGGTAAAAACTTGTACTGTACCAAGATAACCAAATACCACCAAGTGTCGATCCACCCACAAGTTGAGTAATGTACACATGGATTAAATCAGGTTTTGGAGACTGAAGAAATGGAAAGAAAATAATAATAATAATAGTGAGAATTACTCATTTAATATACCAAAGGGATCAAAATGAGGCCAATACAAAGAACAAGGTACAACAAAGGTCTGGAGGTCACATGGAAACAAAGAAAATACAATAGTGGAGACAGTTATATCCAACACACAGATGCTAGGTTAGCCTATCCAAAAAAGGCAAGCACCTTCTTTGAGTATGTTATTTTCTGGCCTACAAGTGCTTCTTAAGAGTAAGCCCATTTGTTTAGGCCTTGTTTGCCACTATCACCCACCTTTCTAAACAAGTTATTGTAACACCTCCCTCTCCCTTCTCTGTGGAAAATTGGAAGAGAAAGAGTCCCTGTCTTCAGTTCTTTCAGTTACCCTTCACCATGTTATATTTGACAAAGACAGAAGAAAAAGGTAAAATGTCTGGCCTTCCTGTCAAAATGATTTAATGGACTCCCCAAACCAGCAATTAATTTTGATACTCAATGAAAATGTGCAGAACAAGTTTTGTTGCCCTGCATTTTGGCATATGATATGTGAAACTGACCAAGCAGCTGCAGATTATCTACAGTTCCTGGCATATATATATTCCTGTTGATTCAATGAGCTTTTTCTCTCCAGCAAGAACTTATTACATACATTATAACTAACAATTATCACTGAGATACAATTAGTACATAATTATCATAAGGTACGATAATTTATTACATACATCACCACTAGCATAGCGAGTGGGGTGAGCAGTAGGGGCAGTCTGCCCCAAACGGCACTTTTAAAGGGGCACAACTTTCGGGTCTGCTGTACGCAATATGTCTTTTGTGGGGTCCAGGGGGTCGGCAAACAGAACGGCCATCCCAGACAGCACACACTCCAGCTATGCTAATATGCATCACTACTTAAAACTTAGATAACAATTATACTTTATGGGAAAATTATAGGAAAGAAGAAAAAAAATTTTTGAAAATATTTTCTCTCAGTTGTGTACACAGTTGTCAAGCAGAGAACTTGCTTACATGACATAAAACATTTAATATTGTTTATGGCAGTTCATTAAATATAATATACATACTTAAATACACAAAACACATACAATCAATATAAAGTAATAATCACTAAAATGCTAAATTGCTTGTTGATAATTAAGAGACTTTAATTATTAACTGGTTAAAAAAAAAAGTTTAATTAGGTTTTTGTGACCTAAATTTGTGAACAACCTCAAATAGGTTTTTCTTTTTGTATAATAATACTAATTCTTCCTAATTTTGGCACAAGCTGCTAAACTCTGGGTGATGGTGCTTAACTAGTACTTATTTTAATAACTCCAAAAGGATGAACAGCAAAGTCAACCCGAGTAAAGCAAGAAGAAATGGGCACTAAGCATTTTGTCAGACTTGATAACAATTCCACAAGCAATGTGCTTCTTGTATCCATCCAATGTTCAAAGAAATTGGTACAAAAAAAAAAAAAAAAGAGATGAAGCCATAAAAATGACAGATTTATTGCTGGTGAGGGAATTCTTCCATTCCATCAATGACGTAGTGACATGGGAAGTAATAAAAGATAAAAGAAAGAAGCCATATAAAATGAAGGGAGATAGAAGCACCTCTAACAGACAAGGGAAAACTGCAGCCCATAGGACATTGTGAATGGCATGCCTAACAAAAAAATTACCTTGAATTTTCTTTAAGTAGTGTGGCCTGATTCGCCAAAGAGGTTGACCATGCCCATTCTATACAATAGCTCAAATTAAATAACTGCTAAAAATAACAGCCAGATTACCCTTCAACTCCACTTTACAATCTTAAAATATGGAAGGGCACAGGAGATTGGGCTGACATCGAGATGGGATTGGTCAAAACTGGAATATCCCTCAGCATAGTTCAGCTCTTTAGCAATAATCTAAGGCTAAAAAGCATTATTTTGTTTGGCCCAGAGTCAACTTTATTCAAAAACATTCTTGTCATGACCAACTAGTCTTTATCTCATACACACATTCCCACTCCTTGCCATTATTTCTAGCCAATTAGAAACCACAGAGAAGCTTCCTTTTGTCTGTTCAAGTTCTCAGTAGTTACCAGATTTAAATCATGAAAAGGCAACAAGACCTTACCTTCTGTTCTCCCAAACCCAGCTACCTTTTTCCAATATACAACACTGTTTAGAATATTAGATTATCACAAGTAACTTTGTTTGGAAAGACACAACATCCAAGTGGAGGTAGTATATGAAATATCTTCAGGATACAAGACCCTTCTGTAACATTTCAACAACATCAAAATCCACTCTACCTCACTGTATGTAGGTAGCACAGTAAGGTATAGTTAACTGTAGCATATCCATGACCAACGCGCTTAACTGGCAACAATCCAGTAAACCACATATCAGTCAACTGTGCCATCAATATGCTTTACCTCTAGTGCTCCTATCCATATGTTTAGGTTGTCACTGCTCCCTTTTGTATGCCTTTCTTTTCAATAAGGTGGTATTTGAACCATATTTTGCTAATAATGTTTTACGGTGAGTCTAAACTGTTGTTATTTTGTACAAGAGGAGGACAAAAAATTAACACAATGACAGATGGTACTGTTTGTTTTAGAAAAGTTTAAAATCAGCAATCAGTGAGTCCCTACTTTCATCTCTTACAAATTGTGTAACCCAGCTCAGGTCAGTATGCTGACAAATTGGGAGCAAGATAAATATTTATAAACTACAGCAGTTTTATTATTCACAGTTAGCAGATCTAACATTAGACATGTTGCCAATGTCAGATGGTGAAAATTAGAAAGATTAAAAGAGAAAACTTACAAACAAGGTAGTCAAAAAATGTGGAAAAGCCATATATGCCAGCCCTGACAGAAATGTAACAAAGAATTCAGTTCGTATCACCCATGTCAATAAGACTTCAGGTTCATAGTGACCAAGTTTAGGTTGTTTTCGCACAATTTGGACTAAATTAGCCACTAACCACAGGCAGAAGTTCCCAAGAACAAAGTAAAGAAACTGTCAAGAAAAGAAAAAAAATGATCATTAATTATATATTTAATAAAACAAATCAGAATTAAAACAATTATTATTAGAAATAACTGGAACAGTATAACATCAAAAATGATGTAGATCCAACAGAGAATAGTCATCATCGTCATTGTTTTACATTTCTATAACATTTCTAATGATATTTTAGTCTGCAGAGGCAAAAATGAAGGATATCAATGATCCTCATCACATGATATTCATCTTTCTCTCTCTCTCTCTCTCTCTCTCTCTCTCTCTCTCTCTCTCTCTCTCTCTCTCTCTCTCTGTCTAAGTGAGAAAGAGAGAGAGACAGATTCTGTTAGGAGGGTGTGAGGTGAATCTGTGGAAAAGGAGAACCTAGGAAGACATAGGACAAAGTGGTGAAAAATGACCTTCAGATGTTAAGCAATTTGCAAAATTTGAGAAGACCTGTCCATCTAAGTAATCTGGACATCCTAAAGGCATGTTGTTTATGCCTCTGTCCTTGAAAAATCTCTCCTCCATCTGTGTGTCACTCCATTCACTTTATCTCCCATTCTTGCAATTTTGCTTCCACACAATCTGTCTTTGAACATGTTCCTCACACCTCCTCCTTCTCCCTGTATTCACTCACTGCATTTTCCTCCCTTTTATCTCCAATACATGAGAGCTTACCTGCCCATTCACCCTATCCAATCTTCTGTACCACTTTACTTATATACACTCCCTTGTAACTTGATGGTATACGCCAACCCATTTTCACCATCTCTCTCACTCCTCTCCTGGGTTAGACACTTCCCTCAATACCACCAGCTCTTCAGACAACAGGGTCTAGTTTTGCAAGTTTCTTGGTGATCTCACTGCAGCTGGTACCACATGAAAAGCATCCAGTACACTCTGTAAAGTGGTAACCATTAGGAAGGCTATCCAGCTGTAGAAACCATACCAAAGCAGACAGTAGGGCTTGGTACTGTCCTCTGGCTTGTTGGTTTCTGCCAAACTGTCCAACCCATGCCAGCATGGAAAGCAGACATTACATGATGATGATGTTTTATTAATTAGATTTGTGTCATTATCATCATCATAATTCTAATTCAATGTCCATTTTCTACTTTCAGCTTCATACTTATTATTACTGGAGCTGTAGTCTACATACCAACCCGTCTGGAGCAAAGTATTGCTGAACATGGGATCTTGTATAGAGAACAAGTTTCTACACTACAAATGATTACAATATATGAGACTATAAAAATCTGCAAGACCTTCCTAAGATTTAAAGGATAATGTAAAAATCAAGATGCTTTCCCCTCACAAACTTGCTACTTAGCAAATGGCTGGTCAAAATTTATTCTAATTTAAAAAGGGAAAGAGAAACAATCAAACTTACATTTGTACATATACATGCATACATACAACCTATAAAATGTGACTTTGTGTCAGTATTTACTCTACCCCACCTGGATACACACCGTACCTGCAGACACTCTCACACATACACGTACCTGGTACAAAGAACAGAAAATCAAACATGTCACTGTTCATGACAATGACAACAAACGATTTAAGGTTGCAATTGAGTTTCAAGTTATCACTTGCTGAAGTTCCTTATCTTCTAGGAACTACTAATAGTAAAAACATGTCAGGGATTGATTATATCAAGGAATAAGGAATCAAATTCATTCTAAAGATGATATACACTACAGGAAATTAATAAAATTAGAAAACCATAGGGTGAGAGAGGAGGTCACGATGGTTCCACTAAAATAAACAGAATATTATTCAACGTACACTAGATTTTGATTATGGAATCAGTCAAGGTGTTCATTTTCAACTATCAGTTTCTGCTTTGACTCTACAAGAAGTCAGTATCATCGTTCATGAGAAAACTACAGAAACATAATTGAGATAGTTTATGTACAGTTGGAGAAGGAAGATAAGAAAGCTAAAAAAATCTACAGTACATAACTTAAAATAAAAAAAAAAAGGATCCTATGATGAATAGAAAAAGGAGAGGCAGAAAAAAAAACTGGGTATTGTAGCATGACAATGCACTGTGAATAGAACAAACAGCAGCCATAATTAGTGAAGTCAAAATGAAGCAAAACAACACATAAAAGTAAAGAGCTTTTTGATAGCTGAGTGGGTACCAGCCCTAGTTAAGTTGAAATCAGAAGATACACTTGTAATGCACAGTGACAGGGTGTGTTTACCAACTCTGGCTATTTACTCCTTAGTTAATCAGATATGATGAGTATTCTATAACTATGAATGTGGAATTAAGACATTACTGCTAACACTCTGGTACAATCAAATCTACCTCACAATATATGATCTCATATTATCCATTTCTAGTCTGTAACGTGCACTCTGGCTTTTGTCAATTCATTTTGTCCGTTACATTTTACCTTTTCACTTGTTTCAATCATCAGGCGGCCATACTAGGGCACTGCTCTGAAGGGTTTTAGTCAAATCAATAGACCACAGGACTTTTCTTTAAAAGCCTGGTGTTTATCCCCTTAGTCTCTTTTGGGTAAACTGGTAGGTTAAGGGAGACATAAACTAACTCGAATTATCAAGCAGAGCTGGGAGGTGGGGGTCAAAGACATACAGAAAGTTATATATTTTATATAAAAATGGCAATTTCTGTCTTTTTCTCCCTCTGTCTATTGCTATCTTGATGCCCAAACCAGGGAACCAATCTTCAAATTTTGTATACATGTTAAACTAACATCCAGTTCAATAGTAGGTGAATTAGATTTCCCTAAAAATCAATGATGGACTGACTACAGGGTTGGGCTGTTACATGATGAAATGAGACGGGTGCAGAAGTGTCAGGTTCAGGGAAATGTGGCATATTGATGATGGCTGATATCAAGGAAGTGGAGGAGTGAGGAAGAGATAGACACACAGGGAATGTGAGGTGAGTGTGTGTGTGTGTGTTTGTGTGTATCTTCCTTATGCATTTGCAAACCAAGTTGTCAATTTTGACAAATGGGGTATCAAAAGATTCAGTAATCTTACAACTACCAAAGAAACATTTTCATTTACATATTTGCATTACGAAAATTTTACATTATAATTCTTTCTATAAGTGAACTATTGTAAACATTTTATACCATGATGACAACACCACATTTTCAATATGAGTGTGTACCTTAAAAGACATCCATTTCTCTATACGTTATGATGAACTAGTCACTCACTCACTCTCACATGCACACACATATATACAAAGAAGATGTATGGATATTCATTTATGTAGGTGTATCATTCAACTACAGTAGTAGTTGAATAATACTAAGACTGCAATTTACTCACACGCAGCATCTTTCAGAGCTTGTTGCTAATTCAGATCTTAACGAAATTGAAAACTTAACATTTTTGAAGAGGACTGGTCACTCGCTACATTTTGGCATAAATAATTTTAGATTTGATCCAGTAGAAAAAAGTTTGCATTGAAATTTATAGCAACATTATAGGAGAGTAGGTAACACCACCAATCAAGTTTAGATCTAAATAACTTTATTTTAAAGGCAAAATATATTTATCTTAGCTTCAATGATAGAATAAAGCATTAAGAATTTCATAGTTTTGGTCCCATGCAACAAAAATTTGTATTAAAAATTTGTGAGGTAAAATTTGTGAAAATAATATAAGTAAGGCAAAAAATTGGATTTAAGTACAATTAACTTTTTTATTTTAAAAACAAACTATATTTTAGTTAAGCTTAAATGATAGAGCTCAATTCGAAGAATTTCATGGTATCAATCTCAGGCAATGAAGTTTTAAAAGAAAAACAGTTATGAGTGTTTGTTTCTCAAATTTGAGGGTGGTAATATAGTTCTAAATTTATGAGTACAGTTCTATTTGTGGACTTTTAATATGTCTCTGGTGTCACTGAGGTAAGGAAAAAATTATTAGCAATAACACTAAGAGACACATTTAATACATTAATTAGCATAATGGCATAGCCTGGAAAAAAAACATGAATTACATGGGAAAATGCAAGCAAGAGAAATAATATTCTCAAGATTATAAACCTGGAAAATTACAGGACAAGTTATTACACTTGGAAAAGTTCAGAACTAATTACATCTGGTAAAGTACAGAAT
>JAOPJW010003906.1:24703807-24715048 GCA_027122535.1 Octopus maya
AATTACACACTATATAATTATCTCTGGTGCTGTCGCCTTTGTAATAAATAAATAAATACCATTAAACACTCCAAAATTTCTTGTTAACCTCTCTTGTCATTTTGAAAACCCACACAATTACAGACATTATTAATTTCTATTTTGTAACGTAATTAAATCCTTCTATTAAATCTATATTCCTAGAATTATTCAGTACTTCAATCTATAGAATGTTCAATTTGAAAGGGGCTTCCTTTTACTTTATTTTGTTATTAGAAGTACCTAGCTTGTTTTTATTTGTTATTCACAGATTCCCAAACCCTTGCCTGTGCTTCATTAATAATCATAGTATTATTACATGTCTACTGTTATTTAGAATATCTCTATGATAGTTCATTTGGAATTGATTTTTAAAATAACTCGTAAAAAAAACATTAAAAAATATACAATATTTTAATTCGAAACTGAAATTTTAGTTAATAATAGTAATCGTAATAACAGTAATACTAGTGTTGATAAATACGTGTTCAAATTCCTTTGGACATTATCATCGGCTGATGCTCTTTTAATAGACATCTATTGTGAGATACATTGAATTTTCGAAAATCTGAGTGAAATTTTCAAATATTCCATGCAACATGGCTAGATTAACTGTTGTTTTCTCCAGATTTACTGGTTTACTGGCTCCAAGATTGAACTTTGCGAAATTTTCTAGAAATTCCGAATTACAGCTGCGTCGTTTCGTGTTTCGCCGTTATCGAAGAACACATTCCACATGTTCCAGTAAACTGTGGATCACTGGTGTTTCACACACGCACACAGTCCCCGGACATAATTATGTATTATACACCAACTCATTCCTTTCAAGCTACTCACTATGTAGACTTTCCGAGTTTGCAACTAAAATTTAATATTCCTTTAGTATGTAAATGTTTTAATTTGTTGCACTCATTAATTAGCTAATTATCTTCAGTAAAAATGATTTTAAATATTTTAAACAGCTGAAATGGTAGACATAGTTATGGCCTTAAGTATGATTTACTCTTACCCAATCACCGTGTATGTATTTTACAAAATCATCGTTTTCAGAAAATCTCACCATCAAAGGCAATTCAGTTAAGTTTTTAATAAATCATTTATCTTTCTAAGTATTTCCAACATTACAATTAATTCAGAAGAGCTTGCAAAACCCCTATGTAGACCCTGCAGTTTCTGCATGGAGCAAAGCATCTCTGATGTTTATTTCACCTTCAACTGAATTTATTTCAATCAGGCGTGTAAGATTGAATTTCATCAATCAAGTTGGTAAAATATCAATCTCTCAATTCATAAAGGAACTCAAAATCACACTGGAAATTTTGTTTACCTGTGTCTAGATATTGCTACTCGTCTCTCAGTAGATATAATTTAAAACTATATAATATATATAGTTTTATAGTCTAATAAAATAGTTTTAGGCACCTTATCCTTTGCATGCACCCATCAGTTTCAATCTCAAAAGCAAAAATTTTTTTTGTCTTTTTGGCTACACGTCAAAACACCCTGTGTCTCAAAATTATTAATGAACCAACAGTTATGTCACTGATAGACAAATGTTCTATTTAACAGGACAAAACCTGAATGAACATTTGAACCTTTTTCCAAAGCATTTTCATGAGTTTGACCTAAACGTCCATGCTTGATTTCAGACTTAGCCCTTGTTTCTATGTACTGAATAATATAAAGCTTTCTATGTCCCAAGTTATTCTGCTGGTTGAAAAAAATTGGGAACATGTATCATACATGATGTATGGATGCCAGGCATTAGCTTAGCCAGGGGGTCACTTTTAATGGGGCGCCGTTTTTGGGACTGCTGTAGGCAATACGTGTTTCTTGTGGGGTCTGGGGGTAGCAAGTGGAAGGGCCATTCTGGGCAGCTCACATTCTAGCTATGCTAGTGGGGCCAGGGAGATA
This sequence comes from Octopus maya, assembly GCA_027122535.1. NCBI lineage: Eukaryota > Metazoa > Mollusca > Cephalopoda > Octopoda > Octopodidae > Octopus > Octopus maya. Next base: position 24,705,740 of record JAOPJW010003906.1, read on the forward strand.
TGTCTTATGAATCACATGTGATGCAAAAGGTTAACTCTCTTGGAATACCCAAGCCAATTGATCAGTCCAAGTAATCAAGCTGAAAAGACTTTGAGGCCAATCCATCGGCCCAACAAAACCAATGTTTTGAAGTGTAATAGCCAATCAGAGATCGTCTCTCAGTAGATATAATATAAAACTATATAATATGTAGTTTTATATTCTAGTAAAATAGTTTTAGGCACTTTATCCTTTAGATGTACCCATCAATTTCAATCTCAAAAGCAAAAACATTTTGGTCTTTCTGGATACTCATCAAAACACCCTGTGTCTAAAATGAAAAGCTCCAAAGCATATGCAGCATTTTGTTCAAGATATCAATGTGTGTGTGTTGTATGTAAACAGGAATGCATATTAGAACTATGATTCAGTTAATCTGTTGATCAACTGTAAACATCAAGAAACCTAATCTCTTTGGTAATTAATTTATTCAGTTTGATATTACAACCCACTTCACCATGAAATATCTTCTCACTTCATTGGCCTGTGTAGTTGACTAAAAGGCATATTGAATGAAACTGTGGTTAGTTTGGAAGTGTTATGCCTTTTCATGTGTTGTAAAACAAATAAAAATTGTGAAAGAATATGATTTGGTTTAAAGATATCATTTAAAGTATTGAAGAGAGTCGGTTGCTCTTGTCTGGACATGAGTGCTGAGTGAATAAGTGTTGTGTTGAAAGTGATGTCTGCAGTAGATTGATTATAGCATGAAACAAGTGATGGATGTTGACTCTCGCAGATAAGATTATGCAGCATCAAGTTGAGTGGTAATTTCCATGCCATAGAAAAATGGTCAATAAAATATGTATTAGAAAATATGTATATCTGCTATATAGTCCAAATACCATGTGAAATAAGCAGAAAGAATTAACCACAAACAGAGCCATATAAAGAAAATATGCATATATTTATAGCAGTAACCTTCTAGGACATCAAGATGTTTCTGTGATACTTCTCCAGCTGCTACAGATTCCTTTTTCTATTTATTTGTTTCACATAAACATTTGGATGTTGCTCCAGTATTTTGTATTTGTTGAATACTTCTAATGAATAAATTCCTTTATTAGATGAATTATAAAGTACCTTGTGAGGTTCATGTATGTCTCATTAATATGTATTTAAGAGATCTATATGTGCAAGAACTTAAACAATTTGGTTATGTTGCTTTATTATTGTGAGTATTCTCAGGTAATGAACTGTATGTAATTTGGTATGTTTTATTTCAGTATTGTCCTTTACAACATTGTTTTGCTGTACTTGTATTCTGAGAAGGAAATATATAATTTCCATTTGAAATATTTATTAATTTACTATATTTAATTAAATATAAATTATATGATTAGATAATTTGTTTAAATTTTCGATGTGTTTTTTAATATGCTTAGATAGTCTGTAAAATATAGACAACATGTAATTTTATTAAACTTTTATTTAAACCTTATTTTAGTTCATTGATTGTTCTTAATTTAAATTAAAATTCATGCAATTTATATCATTACGTTCACTCTATTTCATGAAATAACTTATATTTTGATCATTAAAGAACCAAAAATCTTAGAAACATGAATGCCTGAATTTGCTAATCTAGCAAACTCGTATCAGTATGGAGAATTCAAATAAAATCTAAATAAATTTTTTTTTTTTGCAATTCTGTTGCAATGAGTTGCAAGGTTAATCTATTTTTGTCTACCATTTTTAATATGTTGCTCCAAGTTTACACTGTATAGACAGACAAGTTAAGTGTGGGAATTCCTATATTATTTTAGTTGTTCATACAGGTGTACTTGTCTCACAAACATTACCTTTGGTTTCTACTGTTTCTTTCAAATATATTGTCCTATTTTGTATAGTGAGTGTTATTTCTGTTTATTGAATTCACAACTGGTTTACTGAATCAATAAGCCATTAAACAGTGGAGTCTATATTGTTCCAGTAACTGGAATAGTCATAGTTCCACTTGTGTAATTTCTTAGATTTTCATGGTATTTTTTTGGCAAGCTTTATTCTTATGTGACTTAAAGTTCATTATCATCATCATTTAATGTCCGTTTTCCATACTGATCAGGAGCTTACCAGCTGAAGGGCTGTTCAGGCTCCATATCTGTTTTGGTATGGTTTCTATAGCTGGATGCTGTTCCTAACACCAACCACTTTACAGAGTGTACTGGGTGCTTATACGCAGCGCCAGCACCTACAAACCTGCAAGGTTAGGGATGCTCAACTGGTGAGGGTTGTAGGGGACAAACCTGTGTACAAGGGCAACCACACTTTTACTTAACTTGACATGTCTTTTCAAGCACAGCAAACCTCCAGGAGTCTTGGTCTCCTGTCATCCTCTCTGTGAGTCCCAACATCTCTAGATCCTTTCTCACTACTTCATCCCACGTCTTCCTGGGCCTACCCCTTCCACATATTCCCTCTACAATTAGAGATGAGCGCCTCTCAAGGCAACTGTCTTCATTTATACGTATTACATGGCCATAAAATTAGATGTAGTCTTCTCTCTTGCAGACTACATCTAATTTTATTTTTGTTTGTTATTGTTTTCCCAATTCACCTTGTATTATACTTCATTGAGCAAACAGATTGCTCCATTTTGTTTTCAAGCATTAATTTCTAAAATATTTTAATTTCTCTTTTTATTTTTATATCTTTTCTTCATCATAGCCTGTAAATAAGAAATCTCTTCCCCCTTGCACCATCAGGGTTGATGAATGGGGACTGCCTTAACAAGTGCTTGTCACTGTGATTAGTTTAAGTTAGTTCTCAGTACAGTTTGGTTGCCTGTCCACTGTTTTGATATCAGCCTACTCAGAGGACAATTTCTCACACATGAAACTTGCCTAAAATAGTATCAAACATGATGGTTCCCTTGAGACTATTATCAAATGGCTAGCAGTAATATAGCTGAAGTATGTTAGTTTTCACTTGGGCACAATATTTACATGACTAGGAGGATTGCCAGCCTTCATGAAATGCATAGCTTATGACATCAGTACCACAACTTCAAGCCCCCAACTTTGCATCATTGTTCAGTGTTTAGCAGTTGTGTCTCACCACTGTATAGAGCCACCAAGATGACCAGTGACTTCACTACATGCATCTTTGTCTTGAGGGACACACTTTGATGTTTTACACTTTCATCAGGTTTCTCATTACTGGCCTTTACCCAACTTGTGGTAGATATCTTTGCCTACATGTACAGCAACTGCTACAGCAGCACTTAGATATATGAAGTTTTTTAGCATCTCCATCACCATGTCATTAGTCCAAATTACTGGGTACTAATCAGATTCTACAATTATCATTTGAGTTATGTTGATGTTCTGGTATAGAACGAATTGTCACTTCATACGCATGTTTTGTCAAAGTAACAAATCTTTGCACTCTTCATGGCTGGTTGGAAGTAATGTGGTGTCCTTATCATATTGTAGACTGCCATCATCTCCATCCAAGTCCATTTGCATCAGCATTTCCCCAAACTGGTAATAGGTTGTAGCTCTGTTGAATCAGTTACAACTATTGCTTTTTGAATAGACTTGAGCATGTAGCATATGATTAAAATCAACCAAATGATTAGAAAAACTCATATCATGCACAATATTTCATAGCTTGACACAATCAATGTTGTCATATAGTAATCAGTGAAATACAGGTACATCTACAGCTATTTATTGTACATTTTCTCCAGGATCTAGACAGTAGGTATCATCTCATTATATGTTAACTTTACTACAAAAACTGGTTTGTTCCTTGTGAATGTCTTAATCATACCTGTAGTTTGACTTGTTAAATGATGGAGAGCAGGATCTTGCTGGCCGGGCAAATGAAAATTGCTTGAATGTTCTTACAACGCTGACCATCATTTTCCTTCAGAATAGTGTTCAACACTGATCACTTCTAATCAGATGTTCCAAATCAAATTATAAAGATATTGGAAGAAGAGCATGCCTTCTTCACTAGTGGCTTGTAACATTTCATTTGGTGTGTTCTCAGACCTTGGTGTCTTGTCACATTTTAGAACAAAATTTCTCAAAAATGTATAGATGTAACTATCTTCCCTACCACCCCATTTGTTGTCACAATACCTGTATAAAATTTTTCACTTCCTACTTCTTCCCCAACTCCAGAAAGTCTAACTGTCCATTTTGAGAAGCAATATCTTTTGAGCCTTCATTGCCTCTTTTATTTCTGATCATGATTATAGCTCATGATTGTTTGCTGGAGACAAACAGTTTGGTAATACAGTGGTCTTCCTTGTACAGTTTCTGGCAATATTTCAAGAAGTTTTGGATTTCAGAAGTTTTGGTCAGCATTTGCTTGTCTTGGTTGTAGAAGTATACTGAGCTGAAATGTGAATTTCTTAACCAACTGTTTCAAAGTTAGGTACAAGTCTTTTTCTAAGTGGTGACATGTCTCTGTGCTGCACCTCTTCTACACCTCTTCCTTCAGCTGCTATTATTGTTCATGTTCTGTATTAATGTAACAGCCCCTGGTTGTGTGTCAGCATCTGTTATCTACCATTTGCAGAGGTTAACCAGAGATGTTTTGATACAGCTCTGCAGTGACATGTGGACTGTTTGGAGAGTGGCATATTAATTCAACTTTTTTTTTTTTTTACTTATATTAAAGTGCAATAGATTCCCGTTACTTTATAAACTAATTACACTTTTCTCTTGGACATTTATTTTTAATTGATTTATTTTTCTTTATTTATATTTAGATTCTCTATATACAAGCTTTTGTTTTTGTTGTCCTGATGGGGAAACTCATGAGGAAAATATTCTTTGGTCAGCTAAGAGCAGCAGAAATGGAGGTTTGTATGTTTTGAAATATGAACATAACTGTTTGTTCAGAGTTTATGTATAGGTCAAAGACTTTCAATAGATTATATCATCATCGTTGTTTAACGTCTGCTTTCCATGCTAGCATGGGTTGGACGATTTGACTGAGGACTGGTGAAGCCAAACGGCTACACCAGGCTCCAAATTTGATTTGGCAGAGTTTCTACAGCTGGATGCCCTTCCTAACGCCAACCACTCAGAGAGTGTAGTGGGTGCTTTTACGTGCCACCGGCACGAAGGCCAGTCAGGCGGTACTGGCAACGGCCACGCTCGAAATGGTGTACTTTACATGCCACCTGCACAGGAGCCAGTCCATCGGCACTGGCAGTGATCTCGCTCGAAAACCCTTACATATGATATGCCTGAATAAACTTTCTCTGAATCTATTGAGATTTTCTACAGTTAAGCAAGGTAATATTTATCCTTAGACTGGTAATGAACAACATGGCTTATGTGACATTGATGTTCATTTACAGTCATCATATGATGTCAGAATAAGGGTATGTACACACACACATACACACACACACACACACATGAGCTTCTTTCAGTGTTTGTGTACCAAATCGATTTATAAAGCTTTGGTTGGCCTGGAGCCATGCCCCCAACTTTGTTAATTGATTGTTTAGAATGAGGTCGAGTTCTCCTTTATAAGCAGTCCTCACTGAAAATCTGTAATGTTGTCTCTTTTTCTTTTTCTCTCTCTCTTAACAAGGGTTTTCTTTCATGTTAAATTATAGAGGTTTCTTTTAAAATACACCCTTGATGTTTAACAGCAAAGGAGACCACCCCACCACTCAACTCAGACTTCTTGAAATCTTATTTATTATTCAGAGTTATATATATGTTTCCTGTCTTGTCATATGTTAATTAACTTGATTTGTTCTACTTGATTAACTTTAGGATGGGATTAGCTCACCCATGGCAGTATTTGTCTATTTATTTGCTGGGGTCATCATTAGTTTAGCTGTGTTTGTGTTTCGCTGTTTGAACTGATAAACCCTACACGTTAAAAGTTCCGCTTCATTCATCAGCATTTCGTCTGTTCTTTGAACCTATTTGAATGAGAAGCAGTGTTTTATGTAGTTTCACACACTGTCTAGTTCATGATCATCATCATCATCATTCAACCAAACCTTTGTGAGTGGATTTAGTAGAAGCTTGTTTTGTGTTTGTGTGTGTGTGTGTGTGTGGGGGGGGCTTGTTCTGATACAAATGAGCATCACCACCATACAAGAAATAGTATTTATTTAGTTTTCTACAAGAAACATGTTTGACTATGGGAGAAGTGGATGATGATGATGTTTTATACTAGTATGGGTTGGATGGTTTGGCAGGATCAAATGAGACCAAAGACTGCGTCGTGCTCCAATGTTTACTTCAGCATGGTTTCTCCAGTTGAATGCCCTTAATGCAATGTCACTATGCAACCTACAAGACTAAGGCCCTCTTTGACTGAGCAGGGCCATAGTAGAAACGCTGGTATTTTTTAGCTATGAGATCGAAGGGCCAAAACAGAATAGACTTCTTGCTGTGGGGGAGTTACAAGGTTTCTCACATTATAGAAGAGAAGGTAATAATGGTCAAACTGGAATGAGATAGAAACAGTGGTAATGAGGTATCATGGTGGACCCTGCAAATTATGAAGTGAGCAGAAGTGAGGGCAGGAAGACAGGAAGTGTCGATGGATGCTGTGTGTTTGTGTGTGTACAATTGTAGATATATTACCTTAGCACCTCTGAGGGAATTTTCAGGGCTGGTTCTTATCTCTAATTTCATAATCTACAACGAGGATCAGAGAAAATTCTTTCCCTGGATAGGACTACAGTCTATTTTTATATCAGCTTTCCAGATTATTTGATTGCCCCCTCTTTCAAACACCTCTGTGAAACTACAGGCCCATGGGCTTGTCGTTTCACATTTGAAGCCACAGGCTATGAGCTTGTAGTCTAATAGCTTATCCATGGAGTCACTTCACTTCTACATGCGTGTGTGAAAGCACGCTCATGAAAATGCAAGAGCCAGGTCATTTGAAACCAAGAGAAGTTGGCGAAAGGTTTGTGGTTCAAATGCTGCCACCAACACTGAATTATCATCCTGGATGATGATGATATGACTTTAAACTATAACTGGAAGTTGGACCCTGGTTCAGAGTTACAAGGTTTTGAAGAATATGGAAACTCCTTTTAGCCATTATCATTCCCAGGTGTGGTAGTACCTGTTAGGATCCTAGCTATGGGTTAATTAGCATAGTAGGGCTTGCCTACTTAGGCATGTGAAGACTGGATCTGGTGGACTCTGGAAGAAACCTTCCCAGTTCAACAGAGGAGAATGCAGACGCAGCAATGCATTGTAGAGGACAGAGCTCAAGATGAAGCAAGGAAGACTGTCATCTTTATCCTCAGTCATCTTGACCTGGTCTTGTCACTGGATTGAAGATGGTTGTGGAGGAGAGAGTGAGTGTGATGGTGTACAAGTCTTCACTTTAAACAAAGTTGCTGTGCTAGTCATGGTAACAAAAGGGTTCTATTTAATATGTTTGTTTGGTAATTTCATGCTGTTTTTAATGTGGTAGAGCTTGTATCTAGAATAAATGACTTCACCTGAAATATGTTTGCAAGCTCTAATGACAATATCAGAATGAGAGATAAGATATACAAACACACAGACAAGCCATTCAAATAAAGAGAGAAAAAGAGAGGTAAAAAAAAAAAAAAACTAGAATCAATGGAATAATATTCTTTTGTTGATAAAGATATGGTACTTCTTTGTTACACAAAAGACTAATTTATTCATTTACTGAAGTTATTTTCTCTATGTATGATCATATATTACTGACACCCATCATTCTTGTTCCTTCCTAATATTCCCCATCTCTATCTCTTCCAACACTGTCATCATATAACTGTCTATCACTCTCTCTCTCTCTCTCTTTATTTTCATTAATCTCTTCTACCACTTTCAGTCTTATCACTCTGGTTCTATCTTATTCTTTCTAATTTACATCTCTTCTTCATTCACTTTTCCTAGTTCTCACCACACCCCTGCTCCTCTATATCATTGCTATCCAGTAGCCCCTCCAACTCTCTCTCTCTATATATATATACCTAGGTCTTTCGTCGCTTACTCATACTCTTTAATTGCACTCCTTTCACAATATCCTGGCACTTGCCACCTTCTGTATCTCTCTCTTTTCCTTTACTCAACCATTTCATTTATACTCTGATCTCCATTCCTTGTGAGTATGCCTAGCATTTTGCCACCATCTCCATCCTGCAGTCTCCCAAACTGACTCTCTTTCTCTCTCTCTCTCTCTCTCTCTCTCTTACTCTCTCTCTCTCTCTCTCTCTCGCACTTCCCTCAGCATCAAAGATAAGTGAAAGACAAAACAAGGAAATCATGTTCACAGAAGCAGCACTAAAAGTGAAGACATCCCACCCCTATCTGACCAGGCCCAAGGGGCAGTAAAGGTGTTAATCTCAATGTTTCTCAAGGTCTATCTTATAATGGGTCTTGAATATTTGAAATATGTATAAAAAGAAGCTCAAGTTTTAAACATCTAAATACTTAAAAGAATCACGAGCTAAATGTACTAGAATAGAGATATAGGGGTCATGAAATATAGGGTCAACATTGGAAACTATACTGCTTAGCTCAAATGATGACCTGGACAATTTCCTCATTGGCATAAGTGATAGTGGTCATAATGACAAGTCTTTAGAAATTTCTAATGCCAACCACTTTACATTGTGTAATGGGTGCTTTTTATGTGGCACCTGCACTTGTGTGTAAATATGTCTCAAGCCCTGAAAAATATTACTTTGCTTGGAAACAGGCGAGGGTTGGCAACAGGAAGAGTATCCAACTAAAAAAAACCTGCTTCAACAACTTCCATTCAGCCAATATGGGTGTGGAAAAGTGGACGTTAGAACGATGATGATACTAAGTTATTAAAAAGCAAAAAAGTGTGTATACATGATTGCAGGAAGTTAAATAGTTTACGATGCTATCTGATATCAGTCTTGTGTGTTGGAGCAACTTTTGAGGCAATTAAGACAGAAATGCTTGCCATGTGCAAATATTTTTACATGTTCCCTGAAGTTGCTTTTGTAGTTTCAGTTAAAACACACACACACACACACACACACACTGTCTCTCTGTGTGTTCCTGTTTGTGTGTGTGTCTCTCTCTCTCATGTTTCAAATTCAAAGAAATAGATGCCATTTTTACGGCATTATGGTGAGATCATGTGACACTAAAATCAAACATCTGCTAACAATTGTTAATTTATTTACTGTTTCTCTACCCCACCTCACTCCCACCCTGCGCTCATGCAATGCAAGAAGACTATATGCAAAACCACCAACTCTGCTAGTATTGAGAAAGATATATATATGTGTGTGCAGTTTAATCTAACCCATGCTAG
>JAOPJW010003906.1:24752150-24762747 GCA_027122535.1 Octopus maya
TATATGTATGTATGTTCTCTTCTGTTTTTACTTATTTAAATTCTTACTCTGAGGAAGGAGCTGGTTTATAATGAAGATATAAAGGTCCATCATTGGAATGTAGATAAATATGTGAATTAGTTGGTTGATTTCTTTCACTGAAAACCCTCGCTTATCCAGATTGTTATGTTGGCATTTACTCATAAAACCAAGAGCAACAATTATTATTGGTATAAATCATCATTATCATTTAACATTTGTTGTCAGTGCTGGCAAGCTGCACAAGATTCCAATCTGTTTTGGCATGGTTTCTACAGGTGGATGCCCTTCCTAATAATACTAACCACTCTGAGAGTGCAATGAGTGCTTTTATGTGCCCCCAGTACAGGTACCTTTTGCATGACATCAATATCTGCATTGACTGTGGTTTTATTTGGCTTGATGGGTCTTCTCAAGCACAGCATAATGCCTAACAGACTTGGTCATTGCCTCCGTGAGGCCCAACGCTCGAAGCACAGCATAATACCAAATGGTCTTGGTCCTTGCCTCTCAACACTCAAAAGGTGCTTTTACATGCCACCAGTGTCTGCCATGAATGCAATTTTAGTTGGCCGGATGGGTCTTCTTCTCAAGCACAACATAATGCCAGAGGTCTCAATGTAAATTTATAATCTGGATATAGAAGTTGGAGGTTTCAAGGCAGTTCTCCAGAGTTATTCCCTTTCTCTTTAATTTTCAAAGAGATCTTCATGTCAGCAGGCAGCTGTCCTCTATGATGGTACATAATTTTTCTTCTCTGTCCCAAACAATATCCAGTCTGTTAGGTTTACATCTGACAGATGTTTTGATGGGAATGTTCCACCAATATTCCTTGTGTTGATGTAGTCAGTAACAAGTGGATTCCAGGACAGTCATTTTTCTGAATGGCATGGTATTTTGTTTTTACAACATCATGTCACATAGTGAGGTAGTACCTTGATGACATTTTTGGGTGGTTGCCTAATCACATGTGATATCTTCCATAGAAATATGACATAAACTACAATATTGGTTGTATCTTGTAACTTGGAGGGCTTCATTGCTACTAAATATCTAATCAACAAAAGAGACAATCTCCTATCCTTGTAATGAAAATGCATAGCTTTCAAAGTGTGATGTGATGTAGCAGTTATGAACCCAAGAGAGTCTTCAATAGGGAGGAGTTACCTGAGGACTCTGCCTCCATGATCCTCCCAGGTATAATAGGTGGAGAAGATGCTTGGGAGATGTGTGTGTGTGTGTTTGTGTGTACCTGTGTCTAGACATCATATGATGTTGTAAATGGGTATCATCATCATACAAACAAGATTGTTTGTTTCCAGTGTTTCACAAAAAATATGTCTAACTATGGAAAATATCATCTTGCTTGGAAACAGGTGACGGTTGGCAAATGGAAGGGCATTGTCATCATTAACAACAATAATCTCAAATATATATATGAAAATAAAACAAACCGTTTTGATCTGATATTGCCAAGTAATTTTGTACAATCTAATTCCATTCCCAGAGCTTTCGTAAAATCACCTTTTGGATCTGCAAGCATTTTAATCTGAAAGTAGAGAAAATCTTCGAGTAATCACCACATCAATATACTACATACAATATCCACACTCACACATATATTCACATTAACAGAAGAATAAAACAGTCACTTATTCTTGTGTTAGATTCCAAAACTTTTAACAATAATTGAAAAAAAAAAGAGTTTTATTAATGAAACATTGTTTTTTTTTTTAATGTGTATAAAGGTGCTTATATTTAGATGAAGAGAGACTGGTATGTTGTGATATTTGTATCTTTCATAAGGTATTAGCAACATAAATTAAGTAACCTGTAAAGTAGATATTTAAACGGGACAAATTTAGCTGTTTCTCTGTAGATTGAAAAAATGACAAACAGTCATAATCGATTTTTGAATGTTATTGGATTCTCCTCACAGATGTCTCTATCAATTTGACTAATCCCAGAAAAACAAGCAACCAATCTGTTTATACACTCAACAAATCTAGTAGCCACAGAAAACTGGTGCTACAAATTTGCATACGGTGTTTAACACTTTATTTGAATTCAGGGGCTAGTCAATGGGAATTTGAGGATCAAAACCTATCACAGAGATGACTAAGATGCAGCATAATTCTACATTTTTGTAGTTTGTGATTACATATATAGAATATTGGTTTTAGATTTTGGCACGAGGCCAGTAGTTTTAGGGGAGGGGCCAAATCGATTAAATCAACCCAAGTGGAATTTGAATTCAGAATGTAAAGATAGACGAAATGCCCAGTGTGCTAACAATTCTGCCAGCTGAATAGTGAAATACAAAAATACATTAAATTCAAGCTTTTTCCTTACCTTTCCTTCTGATTTAGTCTGTCGGCACCAAGCAGCCATCACAAATGGATCATTGACAGAAACACAAGCTATTAGATCATATCCTGCTTTCTGCAATAAATACAAAAGTAGTTCTGTGAGTGAGGTATTTTAGAGGCTCAATTCAGTTTACAAAAACAATATTGCTGCCTAAGGGGACTTTATTGTACCTGAGACCTATAGAGCCCTAAATACTCAGAAAATTTTGGTGGCCCTATATATATGTAATGCAAAATATAAATAGTAATAAACAAGTTTTTATTTTTCAAAATGAAACAAAACTAAGATGGAAAATAATGCTTATTTTTGTATACTTCTACTTCATTTATATTTGAAAAGTTTTCTACTTTATTTCATTGCAAAGTCTTTGATCAGTTCCTCAAAATTAATCTTAAGTAACACATTTGTTTCTACACTTAGTAAAGATAAAGCATCCCAAATATTATTTAACAAATTTTAAAATGATTTCTTTAGTGTCATAAACCATTTACCATTTCTGTGGAGCTCCCACTTCCTTTGATACCCTAAGCACATGCTCATTTTTCTAAGTGGTTAATCTAGCACTGCTGAGACTAAACACAAAATTTACTTTTCTGAACTCAAGATGTTGCATGTCACACAGGAAATGACAAAGATCTGTGTTAATTGGTAATTCATAGCATTGGAGATGGCTAAAGCACAGAAGACATATCCAATAGTGCAAGACAGGTGTATTAAATGTAATAGAAATGGCAATAGTGATGTAGTCTGAGAAGTATAATATATTTATGGGGTTTGGTGCAGGACTGGGAATGAGGGAGTGAGTATTTATATACATGTGTATGTATCATCCTCCTCATTCTGATTCTCATTATCATAATCATTATAATTTAATATACCCTTTTCCATGCAGGCATGGGACAGATGGTTTGACAGGATCTGGTAAACTGCAGAGCTGCATTGAGCTCCAGTGTCAGCTTTGGCATAGTCTCTTTGGTTAGATGCCCTTCCTAATACCAACCTCTTTACATAGTGTATTGGGTTCTTTTTTGTGTGTGTCAGTGAAACTAGTGAGGTTATAGAAAAGGGAAAACAAATTCTCTGTAAGTAGATGGGGAGAGGAGAGTATTAGGGATTATGTACGTGTGTATCAGTACACATGCGCATGCATGCATTTTACTTACTCGAAATGCTTGATAGTGGTTAATATATTCAGGAATATGAGCCTGAAATGATAATAATAATAACAGTAAAAATAGTGACAATATTCTATACTTCGGGAAAACAACAATAACAACAATAGTATTCAATTATAGAGAAGTGTTAATCAAACAATTATTTATTTGACAATCACATGTGTATATAAACAAACTTACATTTATTTATTTGTTTTCTGTATTTTTATCATTTATTGGTATATTTCCTGGCAGATGGAAACATATTGAAGCTAAAATGCAAATATTTTGTAGGTCTGCAGAAAAATCTGCAGACACATCTCACTGTATACTAACTTGGATCTATGATAAAAACTTCCTATTTTAAAGTGATCTAAATTAAAACCTTTTATCAAAGTTCCATGTTAATTCATATTCTGAACACTTAATAATGAAAAAGTTATTTTACTAAATTCTTCATTATTTTCAAAATTAATTCAAACACAAGCAGTGTATTTCAACAGAAATATTCTAGTCATATAACTTAGTTTCTAGATCTTTCCATTAGGTTCGCTTTAATTCTTCTGATGTCAATCCACCTGAGACCACCTTTGGTTCCATGATTCAAACATCCTGTTTGAAGTGATCTAAATTAAAACCTTCCATCAAAAATCCATGTTAATTTATGTTCCAAACACTAACTAAATAATGACAAAGTTATTTTACTAAATTCTTCTTAATTTTCAAAATTAATTCAAATGAGAATTGTATTAACAGAAATATGGTAACAAAAGAGTGAAAGACTTAGAAGAAAACTTTCTGTGAAGTTTAAATAACAATATATTTATTAGAGTTACTTACATTAGAACAGCCGGGTGTGAATGCTCCAACAACAGAAAATAAAACCCCTTTTTTACTGCGATATAGTTCTGATATATTTACAGCTTCAACAGAATTATTTATATGTTCAAATAACATAATTTCTGGAAGCTGAGAACCCACTTGTAGCTGTTGAAAAAGAAAGAGATAAAGAAATAGAAACAAAAAAGCCCCAAAAACCTCAACTCATTATATGAAAAATAGTAAAGAAATAAAGAAAGAAAATAATTTCACAGACTCTTCCTTATGTAGGTAAGTGTCACCCATATAATTAATCAGGTTGTCCACAAGGGAATCATACCCAACGATTGATGTAGTAGCATTATAGTCAACTGCAACAAAGGCAAAGGTAATGCCTTAGACAGAAATAATTACAGAGGCATCAAATTGCTGGACTAGGTGATGAAAGCCACAGAAAGAGCCAGAGCTCAATTAATTAGGAAGAGAGTTAGCATAAAGGAGATGCAGTTTGGATTTGTGCCAGGTAAAAGCACGACTGATGCTATATTCCTGGTAAGGCACCTGCAGGAGAATGTAGCCAAAAATAAACCTCTGTACTTGGCTTTTGTTGACATGGTGAAAGCCTTTGACAGGGTCTTTTGCTCCCTTATTTGGTGGTTAATGTGGAAGGTAGGGATAGATGAGTGGTTGTTGAAAGCTGTACAAGCCATGTACAGGGATGCTGCCAGTAAGGTGAAGGTTGGCAACAAATATAGCAATGAATTCAATGTACAAATAGGAGTTCACCAAGGATCATTTCTCAGCCCCTTCTTGTTTATCTTAGTCCTCCAGGCCTTAACAGAGGAGTTCAATACTGGCTGCTCCTGGGAGCTCCTCTATGCTGATGACCTTGTTCTTATAACTGAATCACTACCTAATCTTGAGAAGTTTCAGGTGTGGAAGCAAGGCCTGGAATCTAAGGGCCTTGGAGTTAATTTTTCAAAAAGTGCAAAGTCCTAGTAAGTAAGAAAATGGACAAATCACAAGCCCCTTCAGGGAGATGACCCTGCTCAATATGTAAGAAGTATTTTTTCAGACTTGTATTTTATATATCTTCAATAGAGAGTAATAATCTGAAGAAGTATGTAACCCTGTCTGTGAACCAAAAATTTAAGTTAGAAAGTTAGAGGTGGGTACTTTGGTGGTGAATGTTTGTAAAAAAGAAGATGTTAAAAAACAAACAGTTTCAGACATATGCAAGGCCAAGGACAAACACATTTTCATTGAAATATGATGTTGATACAAATTACAATCATTATTTGTTGGTGCAAGGATGTGTATGAGAGTTGCAAAAGCTATGAAACGTGTGAAGGCTGTGATGAAGAGTTTTATCCATCAATAATCTTGTGATAATGTCCATGCAGTAAATCAAACTACTGCTATCAAGCTACCTAAGCCCAGAAATCAAACCATTCAGGAAGTGTCTAAATGACTTCAACAAGTGTGAAGGATTACTGATTTCCAAAGTGTCAATAAGAGGATGGAACTGGATTGGTGGCTAAGTGGTCACTGTATCAGAATAACCAAACTTTTAAGAATGAAGTGTTCATAGCTAGTTGTAAATTAACTGTAGAGCACTTGTCAGGAAATTAAATAAAAAATACTTGTGTTACATGAATGCTGTTGGCATGCAGCTTTTGAAGTTACTGGAAGTGAGGAGGTCAACATATCAACAGGGTATGAAAGACATGACACTACACTAGCTACTAATGCATAATTACCATTCTAAGAAATCATGATTCATCATAAACATTTTTAATAAACTTATTTTTCTCACATTTCATACCTAAAGTGTATGTATAACTATCAGGAAGGGGTCATTCA
Organism: Octopus maya; assembly: GCA_027122535.1. NCBI lineage: Eukaryota > Metazoa > Mollusca > Cephalopoda > Octopoda > Octopodidae > Octopus > Octopus maya. The sequence goes on from JAOPJW010003906.1 coordinate 24,758,375, forward strand.
AGTTTCTGCCAACAAGGTCAAAGTGCTGATTATTTTGGACAATGCTCAACCAGATAGTCACCAACTTGTCAGTAATGATGGAAAAACAGGGTGCATGTTCTTGCTACCAAATATTACTGCCACAATTTAACCAGTGGATTAAAGTATAATTGTGAGCAGTGACATTTATATCTGCATATACTTTACATGCCAGACTAGCAGATGAACAGAAGGAATGTTTCTATGAGTCCTTTCTGCAGACTACCACAACAACAAAGGAAAATGACCTTATTATCATAGCTGGTGACTACAGTGGTCATGTTAGGCAAGATGCCAATGAATTTAAGGCGTGTATGGAGGTTTTGGCTTAGGCACTAGAAATGAGGAGGAAACAAAACTCATGGGCCTACTGGTCTGCAATACTAAATTCAGAAAACCTGCCAGATTGTTAGCAGGTTTCTTGAAATTAGTATTGCCTCGCCTATCAATTTGGTGGGCCAAATTGAATACACTTTCACCAGAAATAGAGATAGGCAGATGCTTGTGAATACAATATCCCTTCAGGGTGGAGAATGTACAACACAACATAGGTTAGTGCTTAGCAACTTCAGATGGAAAGACCTAGGGACAAAAACTGATATGGAAAAAGAGGTTATGGAAGTTTAAGGATCCTTCAAATAGCCAGAGAGTTACAGATGTTCTAATTGAAACATTTGATGAGAAGGATGAGATAGAGATGCATAACACAGAGGACAACTGTTTTTACAGGGTAACTACTGAGGATAATAGACTGTATCCGTAGTTGGAGAAAAGTTTCTGTCAGACCAAGGGTGGTGAAACAGGGAAGTTGACAGGGCCACAAAAGAGAAGAGATATGCTTGGAATGAATGGAAAAATAGAGGTAGCAAACAACCATATCAGGTAGCTAAAAGGAAACTGAGTGACAGGTTTATCTAGCAAGAACAGGGATAGGAAGGAAGAAGTTTGCCAATGTCTTACAGCATGAGTATCAGAGATAAGAAATATTCTGAATTGCTAGACAGTGTATCAGACAGAATCTAGACATTGTGGGTAAGAAGTGTGTATGGATGGTAATGGTATGCTTGTACCTAGTAATTCCCAAAACTAGATGAATGGAAGTGCTACTATGAAAGATTATTACATATGAAGAATACATGGAAGAAAGGGAGTCTTATCAATGTGAACCCAACAAGGAGACCAGCTATTCTAGTTGTCAGTAGTGTGATAGATGAGGCAATTAAGGATATGAAGACAAGGAAAACCCCTGGTCCATTGAGAATTAAAGCTGAGATACTTAAAATATCTATCTGATTGAGTAGCATAAGGCCTAGTCACCCATATAGCTAATCAGGTTGTTCAGGAAGGTGTCATCTCTAATGACTGATGTAGTAGCATTATAATCAGCTGTTAACAAGGATAACGAAGATACTTAGAAGTATCAGATTGCTGGACCAGGTCATGAAAGCTATGACAAGAGTTATAGCCCATTTAATTTAGAAAAAGAATTAGAGTAGATGAGATGAAGTTTGGTTTTATGCTACGTCGAACTACTACTTATGTTATCTTCTTAGTCAGACAACAGTAGAAGTATTTAGTTAAGAGTAAACCATTATTCTTGGCATTTGTTGACCTGGAGAAAGCCTTTGACAGTGTCCCCTACTCTGTGATATGATGGTTTCTGGGTAAGCCAGGTTGTGGAAGATGTACAAGCCATGTACAAGAGTCCTGCTAGTAAGGTGAAAATTAGACATGACTACAGTGACGAATTTAGTGTGCAGGTAAGCATTTACAGTTCTCATCCCCTCCAATTCATAATTGTTTTCCAGGGAACTACTAAATGCTGATGATCTCACTCTCATAACAGAATATGTAACAAAATTAGAAATTAAATTCCAGGTGTAGAAGTAAAACCTAAAATGAAAGGATCTTAAAGTTAACTTAGCAAAAATCAAGGTTTTAGTAAGCAGGAAAAGAGACAGAACCCTACAGCCTTCAGGTAAATGGCCCAGCTCAATACGTAGTAAAGGTGTAGACAGAAATTGCATATGGTGTACCTAGTGCAAACTATGGACACACAAGGAGTACAATGGAATTGTAGAAAGGTTAATGGAGAAATTAGCCATCCTTTGTGAAAGATACACAGGTGCCATAGAGTCCGATATCAAGTGAGAAATTGATTTTCTCAAATGCCCCAGAGGCTCCCTAGATGTAGTAGATAATTTTGGCTATCTAGGTGACCTAATCAGCAGTAGAGGTAGATGTTCTGAAAGTGTAGTTGTTAGAATAAGAATAGGATAGAGAAAGTTCAGAGAGCTATTGCCATTGTTGGTAACAAAAGATCTTTCGCTTTAAATAAAAGGCAGATTATATGGTGCTTGTGTACATACAGCAATGCTACATGGTAATGAGATATGGGTCCTGAATGCAGAGAATATGCATAAACTAGAGAGGAATGAAGCTAGTATGCTCTGCTGGATGTGCAATGTTAGTCAGCATGTATGACAAAGTGCAAATATACTGAGAGAAAAGTTAGGCATAAGAATAAAAACAGATGCAGTGTGCAAAAGAGAAGACTGCACTGGTTTGGTCATTTGATGCATATGGATGAGAACAGTTGCATAAAGAAGTGCCAATTGAAGTGGATGTAATTTGTGGAAGAGAGAGACCCAGGAAGACATGGGACAAAGGCTGATCTCAAGAAATTGAGCCTTACAGAGATGACAAAGGACCAAGATGATTGGCATTTTACTGTGCTCGAGAAGACCCATCCATTACAGCTAAAATGATATCCTAAAATTACTGTTATGCTTGTATATGCAAAATCCTGTTTACCCCTTCTTTCTCTGCCACATTAAGCATTCTTCCCACCTTTTAATTCCTCCTTCATCTATGGTGCCACTCAGCTACTGTAATCACATGAGAGTAGAATTGGCTCTTACTACATCCCATCCCCTCTAAAATGATTTCAACTCCCCTTGGAGCTACTTCCATTCAACATCATCCCTGCCTACATTATTTCACTCTTTCATCTCCTTTCTATAACTTCAGCCACTGCTCTGTCTTCTCTGCTATACTCCATCTAACACCCTCTTTTATCTGCCCTCCCATATCTACCATCATGACTCACCTACTATAGCCCCTTATGTATCGCTGTATCTCCCTCTCCACTGCTCATACACTTGCACATCATCGCACTACATTCTTTTCTATTTTCCTTCCTAAGCCACTCTTACTTTTCCCACTATACCCTTTACATACTGGTATTTCTCATTATCTACACCCCACCTTAGTTCATATCTCACTACATTAACCTCTACCTCCACTTGTTTACTCCATCTGTTCACTCTTATGAAAGTATCAACTCTTATCCCCTTTCATAACCTATTGTCTGTATCCTCTGTTATGCTCACCTTCTTGTTCCTTGAAAATTTGTTCTAGCACCCCTCACTAACTTCTCTTTATCTCTTTCAACCATGTAGCTTCTCTATAGCAAGGCACCTGTGCTTGTCCCACTACCATATTTTAGTCTTTCAACACCCTGCCTAAAGCTAAACACCTCCACCTTCCTCTCCCAAATACTTCTTAGTAATGGTGGATTTTTCATTTTCCTTTTTCTCTGTTCTTTTCAGTCATGGAAGTTACATGGTGACCTCACAAGTGCCATTGGCATGAAGAGAGCATCCACTACACTCTGCAAAAGTGTTAGCATTGGAAGGGCATCAAACTGCAGAAATCATGCCAAAAATGACACTGAAGTTCAACACAACCTAGTAACTTTCGGATTTCCTGTCAAACTATCTGAACCATGCCAGCATAGAAAGCAAATGATGATGATGAAATTTACAAGAGGTTACATTAACAAAGATATCTGGAAGAAATTCTCATGGTGTTAAAAGAAGACAATATAAGGAAAGATGCATGAGGATAAAGAACTCTCAGTAACATTGAGAACTACAATCTCAACAATATTCAATTTAGCAGCTTCATGGAAGGCACTAAAGACAACCACTCTAGTCAATGCTTGTGTGTATGTGTGTGGGGTGGGGTGGGGGGTGATGCCAACTCTTATGTATGATTGAAGTAGAAAATAATTTTGAAGGATTTGAGGCAAGGGATTTTCATTGTTGATTTTAGAGGGTTGGCAAAACAAATATAACAGAAAAGAACATTAGAACTCTGGTTAGAAAGAAACAAAAGGTGACCTTTGATATCAAGTGTTAACAGAAGAAATGGCAGGTGAAGTGCTTATCAATGACAATAACAAGGATGAAGAAGACAATGAACTATTGTCAGATTTGTGTGTGTGTGTGTGTGTGTGTGTGTGTGTGTGTGTGTGTGTGAGTGTGAGAGAGAGAGAGAGAGAGAGAGAGAGA
>JAOPJW010003906.1:25024665-25035136 GCA_027122535.1 Octopus maya
AAATCTCACCCACACAATACTAACAATACTAACACAATACTAACTTACACACATACACACACATACTTCATATACACCCACACAAACCACTGCCTGCTAGCCTCCGACCGACCAGCGGCCTATCTCTGTCACCTTCCTCCCACTAAGTCACACATACACACACATGCACACCAACACACTAACAGACTGACAACCTAACCTCGCACACACACACACTTACACATACATAGTAGATAATTATTTAGTGCTTCAGATTATTATTTTTTATTTAAAAAAATTTTTTAATTTTGTTTTTCATATTTGATATTTAAGGTGTCCATTATCAAGATAACTTCTCTATTTCAGCCTGATAATTGGAGTCATGTTGTCAATGCTGTGTTAAGTAATGATAAATTTCGATGGTTGAAACAGAGGCTTACTGGTTCGAAACCAGAGTATGCACTTATGAATAAAATATTTGAATTCATTATGTGGGAACATCCAATTGACATTGAGAAACTCCGCTGCTCCCTGCATCATCAAGTGAGTGATGGACAAAATATTTTACGTTTTTTTTTTTCATTTGTCTTTTGTTTTCTTTTTATAAAAGATGTGTGCACACATGTGTTGTTGTTGTTGTAGTTTAGTCCAAGGTCAGTCTTGATCTTGCAGACCTTTGATCAGTATCATTCCAGCTGTGACTTTCCTTCTTTTTTTTTATTTCCAGTTGTAGTCATAGTGTATCTAGAACTACATTGCTTGTGACTGTATGGTAGAATTGTGACTGTATGGTAGAATTGTGACTGTATGGTAGAATTGATTGCTATTTGTAGCTAGCTGGTATAAATGCCACTTAGACACCTCTCAGTTTGGTTTGTGTTAATGTCTGTGGTGTCTTAATGTAGTGCATGTGATATGGTGTTTGTGTGTGTGTGTGTGTGTGTGTGTGTGTGTGTACAGTATCCAGTTTGTCCTACCATGTCTGGTTGTTAGGATTACTATTTCACTTGATTATGTTTATTCTGGCATTCTACACTATCCTGTAAACACATCTGGTCTGTACTACATTATGTTTGCCTCCTGGATAAGGATCTAACTCTTTCTAATCTCATTCCTCTTTGAGAATCTACAGCTATATGATAGGCAACATGTCAAAAACTGTGAAGAACCAGTTTTTCTTTTCTCTCCTTGGTATTGAACTTTCAACAGTTGTACTAGTGTTAGGGTTATTGTGTCAACATCTTTGATCTTCAGTGTCATTGCTTTTGGGTCAGGTGTCACAGACAGACTTTACTAAATTTTAATCCTTTGCCTGGCATTCATGCATCATATATGATAAACATTCCCAATTGTTTTCAATCACCAGAGTAACTTGGAACTTATGAAAGGAAAGCTATATATTATTCAGGAAGTATGAAACTGACTCTCTGTTGATTACTATGATGAGGATTCTAATTAATCCAATTAATAGAACAGTCTGCTTGTGAAATTAATATGTAAGTGGCTGAGCACTCCACAGACACACATATCTTTAATATAGTTCTCAGGGAAATTCATGACACAGAATGTGACAAGGCTGGCCCCTTTGAAATACAGGCACTACTCATTTTTGCCAACTGAGTGAAGTGAAGCAATGTGAAATAAAGTCTAAAGGGCACAACATGCTGCCAAGAATTGAACTCATCACTTTACAATTATGAGCCAAATACTCTAACCCCTAAGCCATGCATCTTCACAAACATATGAAACAATTTGAAGCTAAAAACCTGAAAACATGCATGGAAATTTAGAACAAACTTATGAAGATGTTGTGGACAGGGAAAGGGTTGAGTTTTCTTTAGCTATCCTTACTGATGGTTCATTACCACATGGAATGTTGTTACATGTGAGAGATCTGAGGATGAGTGGAGAGCTTTTCCATTGTTTGGCCATCAGTAAAGCCATTTATACAATTGATAGATTTAGCTTGGCTAATTGAAATCCTTTCTTAATTTTTTTATAAATCTTTTTAATTCATCATCATCATCACTTCAAAGTTGATTCTTTCAGAGCAGTTTGGTTTAAGCAGATCAATTTAACATGTACCAAAAGGAAAAATATATACTCTGGGGATGGGGGACAAATGTTTTTTTTACACATTTTTTTTGTTTAATTTAGCTTATTATTATATTAATTGTTCACTGATTATAGTTATAAAAAAAATGTACATTAATTTTTTTTCTGTTCTAGGTTGAAAGAGCTAAACTGAGATTAAAAGGTATCCAAAACATGCTTATCTTGACTCATAAAGAGCATCTGATACCTTCAATAAAGTATTCTATATTATGTGGTTGGCTTGGCCTTCTTTCTCTCAGAAACAAAGTCTGGTATGTATCTTTATAATTTTCATTAAATTCCTTATTTTGAAAATTTAAAAATGCAGTTTTAGTAAAAAATAAGTTTACTTTACATTACCATGTTAATTTCAAGAATAGTGTATAATGTATTTTTGTTTTAATTTTTTTTGTTACCATATTTTAGTTGCAATACACTGCTTTTATTTCGGTTAATTTTGGAAATAATGAAGAATTAGTAAAATATCTTTGTCATTATTTAGCTGGTGTTTGATGAAAATTTCAATTAATTTTGAAAATAACGAAGAATTTAATATTTGTTAGCTAGTGTTTGGAAATTTTAACTCTTTAGCATTTAAACCAGTCATATCTGGCCCAAATATTCTACCTGTTTTGTGTTCAAACTGGTCTGACCTCTCACACTTAGCCTGCAATATCTTTCTAAAAATAAATAATCACATCATTGAAATCTTGAAGCTGCAAAATAAATGTTTAATTAAAAGCAATGTGAATAAAGAAGCATTATACTCAACCAAGTAAGCTGAATGCTAAAGGTTTAATTTAGGTCTCTTTAATCCTTTTGTTTATATATCTATTGAAATACATTGCCTTCAATTTATTAAGCAGGTGTTTGGAATATAAATTAACATGAAATTTTGATGGAAGGATTTAATTTAAATTACTTTAAAACTGAAGTCTGTATCATAAAAATCAATTGTGTTGTAAAAGGTTGATTAGTTGCAATAGAGACATTAGTCTCTCTCTATCTCCTTTCAACAAAATTCTATATTAAGGAACAGTAGAACAATTAACAACATAATAAACATAAGTATTATTTTGGTGATGCTTGGTTTTATAAATCCTGTGTCATACAGTCTGGTAGCCACTGGTTAACTTGTGATAGGCATTGGAAGGTTAAAAGCTTTTTTGAGGCATGCCAAAGGAGCAAGTAGTTGTCATGTCGAAAGCATCACGCTAAAGAGGCTTAGAAAGCACGTGAAGCACTTTAAGTACTGGTTTTATTACGCTTGCACATTCGAGATGCTTCTGGGAAGGCAAGTATCTTGTGCATATGTAGATTGTACTTCCTTAATGACGGCCATAATTTCGCACCACTACAGTGTTGTTAAGCAGGTTGGTATCAAAAGGATCCAGAATACTTTAATTGATAATTAAATTAATATGAATAACATCATTTAAAAATAATTATTTTTTGCCCCAGCATGGTCACTACCTAGATAATGGAGAACATATAAGAATACAAATGTTTTTGCATATTTTACTTGTTCTAATGTTGCTAATATCAAATTTATTTTTTAAAAATTTTCAGTGAACCCGTTCCACACTGCCTGGCTAATATTAATCTAATACCTCCTTGTGATAAAATTCTTCTTGAAATGACATTCTCTGACCTATACAAATGGGCTGTAAAAGAACTCCGCAACATTCTTTTGCAAGTGGAAACCACTTTAAAAGCAAGAAATCTTAATTCTTCTCGAAGTATTCAAGATAATTCCAAAGTAAGTCACATTATTTCACATCTAATTAATCAGTTTATAAAGAAAACAGAAATTAACTTAATTGTGACTGCTTATCATGTGATTAGGTCCAAGATCATTTTTTTTTGTCATATGAAATACACCAAAATATGTAAAAGTGTGTGTGTGTGTATTGGGTCATCCCATAAATAATGCGGTTTTTTCATTTGCACGAACTAAAATAAAAACCTTTTATGATGCTTAATTGCTTGAATATACACATGCATGTGTGCACACACACACACACACACACATGATCTCTTCAGCCATTTTGGCAATCTTCATACAAGTTCAGTTGTCTTTGATATTATCTTGAGAATAGAATAAACCTGATGTATGCACAGCACTTGTTGACACTAATCTAGAATCTGTTGGGTCATTGTCAAATTCAACATTTAGACTATCATTGTGTATATGTGTAAGTGTATCATTATAATGACATATAAATATATATTTTAAAAGAATGCATAAAACTGCTTCTCTATTTATATTTCAGGAGTGCTTGAGTATTGGCTGTCTTCCTCAGTCCCGTTTCTTGTTAGCATGTATAGGTATACTAATGTCGCAACACCAGCCTAACAGCCTTAGTATGCTTCTCAACTCTGGCTTGTTGGGACTTAGCCAGTCTATCCTCAGATTAACTGGTAAAAATTCTTTATTCATTTTCTTCTTTAATTGTATATTACATTGTCTTTGTATTTTCTGTTTCTTTTATAAGTGTTTTGCATGTATATATGTATATTTGTGTGTATATCTGTGCATATCTGCATATGCAAGTGTGTGTGTCTGTGAGTGCATATGTATATATTTGCATGTATTTGCGTACATATGTCTATATGCTTATATGATTGTATGAATTAACAGGTTATAGAAGAAATATCAGTTGTACTATTTATATAGTTTGTCAAGGGGTATTATGTAAGAGACTAAGGATAAGACACAACAATTGGTAATTAAATTGTGTCATAAGTTCATTATGATGATCAAATATATTATGATCAAATGCGTACATACTAAACAGCACTATAAATATAAAACATTATAAACTATAGTCTGTGAAATGTGGACATATACAATATGTCCATACTATAATATCCATACTGTGACATACTAAACTGCATTGCTGTATCATACTATGACATATACAAAACAACACTATTGGTGCTATATATCCATGGGGCTTTCTGAATGACATCACATTGAAAAATTACCTTGAATATTTTTAGTCGTTCAGCCTGCCTGATGATAAGTCATATGTTATGTGACCCTGTTCTTGAAAATGGTACACTTACTCTACATCACTATAGGACTGTATACTATGGCAGATACTTAGCAACACTATCATATCAATATAATAAACAACACAGTATATCAGATTGGAGCCTGATGTAGCCATCTGGTTTCACCAGTCCTCAGTCAAATCGTCCAACCCATGCTAGCATGGAAAGCGGACGTTAAACGACAATGATGATATATAAATACTATGTAACACTATAAGTATTATATATATGACAGATACTAAACAACACTGTAGTAGTCTGCTGCACACATATTAGATGATATAGGATATATTTTACTATTATTGTTGCATGTTATATACCTACAATCATTATCATCATCATCAATACCAACATTTAATGGCCATTTTTCCAACCCATGTCAGCATGGAAAATGGACATTAAATGTTGATAAAAAAGATGATGGCTGTAGGTATACACCATAAAACAATATTGTAGAATATAATATAGCAGATATAAAACAACATTGTGGTATTTATATTATAGTATACAGAAATAGTAAGCAACACTGAAGCAATCTGAAAAAAATTAAGAATTTTGTTAACTTTGAACAGGTCGTGACCCCAATGGACCTATTCCTGATAATAGCAGTGTGATGTGTGCTGTTTTGGAAGAACATAAAGCTAAGAAACAAACACCACCTGTCCCTATTTCTGGTCCAGAACTTGCTGCAATGATGAAAACTGGAACAAGGGTTGTGCGAGGAGCAGATTGGAAATGGGGGGAGCAGGTAAATATTCAGGTTTTTCTTCATCGTCATCATCCTCTTTCTTTGCCTCCTCCTCGTCTTCCTTTGCCTCCTCCTCCTCGTCTTCCTTTGCCTCCTCCTCGTCTTCCTTTGCCTCTTCCTCCACTTGCTTTGCTTCTTCCTCTACTTGCTTTGCCTCTTCCTCCACTTGCTTTGCCTCTTCCTCCACTTGCTTTGCCTCTTCCTCCACTTGCTTTGCCTCCTCCACTTTCTTTGCCTCCTCTTCCTTCTTTGCTTCTTCTTCCTTCTTTGCTTCCTCTTCCTTCTTTACCTATTCCTCTTCCTTCTTTGCCTCCTCCTCTTTCTTTGCATCCTCCTTCTCATTCCCATCATCATCATTATGACAAGGTGTGACAAATCTAGTGTTTTGGCTGTTTGTGCGCATTGATTTTTCACCATTTCATCAGTAGGCACAGGTGTGGTTAAAAAACTTGGGTTCAGTCCCACTGTGCTGCACTTTGGGCAAATGGTCTTCTACTGTAGCCTTGGCCAACCGAAAATCTTGTGAGTGGATTTGGTGGACATTTGACACATTGGTAGTTGGTCGTGTATGCACGCACACACACACATGCAAGCACACAATATGTACATCCATTTGTTGTTAACAACACACACACACACCTCTTTTGGTAGTTGGTCATGGACATGTATACAGAGACACATACACACACCTCCATATAACTGAGGAGCACACAACACATTCTGACATAAAACTGTTAATGTATGCAATACAGTTTTCTAAGGGTTTGTTTTATTTTAACCCAAGGTCAAACCTGAATCAAAGGCTTTTCAGCCTCAACCATCTTGTCTTTCTACTAATATCTAAGACTACATTATCCAGTATGTTTTCCCCTTGTTTAAGGCTGTAACCTGTGATTGAAGGGACATTTGACTGTTTTTTGTTGTAAGTTAAAGGACAGGGAGTCATTAATGGTATCTAACTCTTGTAATCTATCTTGATTGTTTATAAGTATAGGAGAATGATAAAAGCCATACAGATTACTGATTAAGAAGAAAGCTGTTTCATATTTTGGTTCTTACAAGTTATATTAGCAGCCAAGCCCTAATAATTCTAAAAATTAGATCTTATTGAAAGAGAATACTAAATTTTTTAAAATTTTGTATTGTTGTGGTGACTAGCTTCACTTCATTTTCTTCACCATCACCACCATCATCATCATCATCATTGTTTAACATCTGTTTTCCATGCTGGCATGGGTTGGACGATTTGACAGGAACTGGTCAGCCAGAAAGCTGCCCAAGCTTCAATTGTCTGTTTTGGCAGTTTCTACAACTGGATCCCCTTCCTAATGCCAACCACTTTACAGTGTTTTTTTTTTTAATGTGGAACCAATATAGGTGCTTTGTATGTGGCACCAGCATGGGTGCTTTATGTGTGGAACCAGTTTGAGTACTTTTCTACATACCACTGGCACAGATGCATTTCTATGTAGCACTGGTGCTTTTCTACATGAGTGCTCTGTACGTGACACAATATTTCAACTAAATTAAGGCATTTTATTTCTGTCTCTATTTCAGTAATATTTCCAGAAAAAAAAAAAGCACCTGATTTGTCAATATGATTTTTTTTCTTCTTTCTTCACTTGTAGGATGGACCCCATCCTAGTGTAGGTCGAGTAATCTGTGAATTGGGAGAAGATGGCTGGATACGTGTCCAATGGGATACAGGCAGCACAAATAGCTATAGGATGGGCAAAGAAGGCATGTATGACCTCAAATTAGCACAACCACCTCAGATGCCCGACAACGACGAAGATGACGAAGAGGAGGTTGATACAGGTGAGTCTGTCAGATTTTTATGGTGATGATTGTGGTGGTAGTGATGGAGGCGTTGTTTTGCTTTTGTCATTTCTAAATTACTTTTAATCAACATCATTTTTCCATCAATTACATTTTCATTGTCACTTTCACTATCTCCATCATTACCATCACCACTGTTATAATCATCAATATAATTTTAATATGTTTCTCCATGCTAACATGCCTTTGGCTCTTCAATACATGTTGCTAGAGTACAAGCTTATTTCAAAAACCTAATGTTGTTAGATCCTGTTTTAACGAATTCTTTCTATGACTTCCTTCATTTATTCGTTCAACTACTAACCTCCATCACTATTTACCCTCCATTCACAATTTACTACCTCAAAGAAGCCAATAAAAGAGCACCTGTGCAGTTGCTAGAGCTACTGGTAAAATAGCTAAGCTTTCCTCAAATCAAACCCTACAATCTTAACATGAGTATTAAATGATGATGTTGATAATGATGATTTTCACCAATGATGTTCTGATTTACCTTGATATATTGCCTCATTATCAGAATCATCTATCTTCAGGGCATAGAACATTACTTAGGGCACTCCCACTCTGTTGCTAAATAAACCTGATATCTAACTTCTATTCATGTAAATTGTTTTAGTGTCATGTACCAATACATATTTAATAATTCAATTTTCCCATTTCTTGCTGATTCTTCAGGTGAACCTTCTCAACAGAAAAGTAGACATCCAACAGCTTTCATTCGGCAAGGAACAATCTCTTTACTGCGAGTGCTCTGTCTTTGTGCCAGCATAAATGCCGAAAACATGCAGAAAGAATCGATAAGCAATCTTTGTGGATTGATCTGCACAATTGTTCATCAGACAGTGCATAATACACCTGGTATTGTATCAATACAATAATGTAACTTTACTGTGATATTCTAGGTTGTTATTGTTGTTAGAGTTTTATTGTTATTGTTATAATTGTTGTTGCAGTTTTGAGTGGTTGTTACTGGGGACAAGTTAAAGAAACATTTACCTTCTTTAGCTATATGAAGGCAATAGATATATCTGTTCACTGTGTATTGTATAGTTATCCAACATTTTCAGGGTATTTGGGTTAAATTTCAGTTTGCATAAAAGGAAAAGAAAACATAATATCTCATCCAAAAATAAAAATATTAAAAAACATTTTTTTTTCAATATCAACTAGGTTATGGCTGGGAAAATAACACGTTACTGAAAGTAGCCCCCTCCCCCCAGCTTCCACCATGGCCTCAAGATAGCTTAAAACTTGGCATGTGTGTCCCTCAGTGTCACTAGGAAAATCTTCAAACACCTCCTTGATCTTGGCTGCCAGCTTGACCTTGGTGTTGCATCCAGAGCAGTTGGTGTCTTTCTCAATCCTGCTCCATACATAATAATACATGGGATTACAATTGGGGGAATTGGGAGGCCAGAAATTGAGGTTGGTGAAGTCGTAGAAATTCTCCTACAGTTACTTTTGACTTTTTCCAGAGGTATGGCAAAGAACAGAATCCTGCTGTTATACATGATCTTTCAGCAGCAACCTTCTCCAGCCAGGGATTTGCCACAATCTCCAGCAGCTTCACATTGCTGTCTGAATTGAGCCTAATGCTCTGTTTAAAGATGCGAGGAAGAATGCCGGTGTGCAGATAGTAACAACATATAAATTTAATGTGGCCATTTACCGTATATGAATTTGTGTGACATTAGTATCAGTTATCAATTTTATGTGCAAATAAGTCTGTTGTGGAAAGCTGTTCTAATCTGTTCTCTGTTCCTTCTTCCAGGTAATAATGCAACATTAAAGCGTGTTTGTGAAGAACAACATTTTAGTTGGTGTACTCTTGGATTCATCAGAAGTATTGCATCAAGCCCAACAATCTGTCAAGCTCTTAGTACTCCAAGATGGATTGTCTTATTGTTCAAATTGCTTTCTTCAGACCAAAGTTCTGATGTGCCAAAAAATGTCGTACGACAGGTAATTAAAATGTTCTAAATTTAAAAATGTTCTTACTGTTAATTGCTTGCCGTTTGTACATTCATTGACTAATTGGCTTCTGCATTCACTTAAGTTACTCTCTTTCTCCCCTCACACACACAAACACTATGTAGTGTTATTCTTTATAATCTTCTAATGTAGTGTTCAAAGAGATGGGAGACAATTCTGTCAGCATGAGCGGTCCCTTACATTAGTCATTTACCTAAGACAGCAACTATTGATTATAGAAAGGTTGAATTTATTTAATACGTGCAGCATAGTAGTATTACCAGGTTACAACATAGCCTGCACTCCAGATGCTAAAAATCAGCAATGAAATAAAAGTTTACTAAAAGTATTTAGAAACTTCAGAAAAACATGAAGTAACTTTATTTTAACTATAGAACTCAAAGTAGATTAAGTTATATATAATAGTATATAAACATTGGGTTAAAAGACCATTTTGGACAGAAAAGTTGAAGGCTAAAATGAATTATTTCACTATATTTTTTATTTATCAATTAAAAAGTGGATACTAAGTGTAGGGGTGTAAACAAAACTTGGTGCAAATGAATGACTTGAGAGAGATGTTCAAGCCATTGTTTAACCCTTTAGCATTTAAACTGAATATATCCAGGCTAAAAATTTAATATGTTTTATGCTCAAACTGGCCAGATCTGACCCGTCACACCTACCCTACAATGTCATTCTAAAAGTAATGAATGACATCTTTGAAATCTCAAAAGTATGAAGTAAGATGTGATTAATCCAAAACAATGTGAATAAATATAC
>JAOPJW010003906.1:27289418-27300488 GCA_027122535.1 Octopus maya
CTTGTGAGTGGATTTGGTAGATGGAAACTGAAAGAAGCCCGTCGTATATATATATATATATATATATATGTGTGTGTTTGTCCCCCCAACATCGCTCGACAACCGATGCTGGTGTGTTTACGTCCCCATAACTTAGAGGCTCAGCAAAAGAGACCAATAGAATAAGTACTAGGCTTACAAAAGAATAAGTCTTGGGGTCGATTTGCTCGACTAAAGGCAATGCTCCAGCATGGCCACAGTCAAATGACTGAAACAAGTAAAAGAGTGAAAGAGATACATTATGTTGGAGATCTGAAATTTCAATGTTATAATTATTTATTTTCAAAATAACATTGTAGAATAGGTGTAAGAGACCAAGTCAGGTTGGTTTGAACATAAAACAGAATATTTGGGCTGAATATGGCCATCAAAATTTCATATTAATTTATATTCCAAATATTTGCTTTGTAATGACAAAGTTATTAGACCAAATTCTTCATTATTTTCAAAATTAACTGAAACAAATGCAGTGTATTTCAACAGAAATATGGAAACAAAAGGGTCAATACACCCAGACACTTCATAAGCCAATAAAGGCGGCCTCTATATGGTTGCTCTATTCTGCTAGAAATAGCAGCAAGAATTTCCCTCAGAGTACAGAGTTCCCTATCAGCTCAAATTTAAAAAAAAAAAGAAACAGGAAGAATACTTTGAATAAGATAATCCTAGACATGCAAAAAAAAAAAGGCAGTATAGTCGAGTGAGGAACACTAGAGGCCTGTTTAATCAGGGCCAAACAACAATAACTAGACAGATAACATGGCTGTGTAGTAAGAAGCTTGATTCCCAACCACGTGGTTCCAGGTTCAGTCCCACTGCGTGGCACCTTGGGTAAGTGTCTTCTATTACAACTTCAGGCTGACCAAAGCCTTGTGAGTGGATTTGGTAGACAGAAAAATGAAATAAGCCCATTATATATACATATATATCTGTGCGTGTGTGTGTGTGTGTCTTTGTTTGTCCCCCACCATCGCTTGACAGCCAGTGTTGGTTTGTTTACATCCTTGTAACTTAGTGGTTCAGCAAAAAGAGAACGACAGAATAAGTACTTTGCTTTAAAAAAGGGTATTGTGGTTGAGTCATTCAACTAAAAGTTGTGTGTGTGTGTGTGTCTTTGTTTGTTCCCCCACCATCGCTTAACAACCAGTGTTGGTTTATTTACATCCCCTAATTTTGCAGTTTAGCAAAAGAGACCAATAGAATAAACAGCAGACTTAAAAAGTAAGTACTGGGGTCCATTTGTTTAATTAAATCCTTCTAGGCAGTGCCCCAGCATAGCCACAACCCAATGACTGAAACAAGTAAAAGATGAAATATATTGCTGTATTTTCAAACTTTCTTTTTCTAGTATGTTATTTGGGATATGTAGCTATTTATGATTAAATGACTTTTCATTTTTCATGCAAATTTGTTTAAAGTGAAAATAAATTTGTGAATAATCCTTTTGTTCTTGATTTAGGTAAAGCGCAATGAAAGTGGGACGAAACAACGATCAAAAGGACCTGGTACTGCCGGAGGATTACTCCCTCCTCCACCAGGTCCTAATATCAAAATAATGCCTTCCTCTGGTAGCCAACAAATTTCAAGCTCAACAAATCATACAAAAGCAACAGCCATTCAAGGAAGTCATGAAAACATTCCAAATAATAAGCCATCATCAGTAACTGCCATTGAAGATTTGTTGTGTGATTTGGGCACAAACAACAAATTTGCAACAGATGCATCTACCAGCAGAACTGATTCATCTAATAAAATTATATCTCCTTTATATAATGCGTCTGGTGCAAGTAATAACACACTTGTAGATTCTAGCTGGGGTGACTTTACCAGGTATGTAAAAATTGTTTACTTCAAGTATATATGTCTTGTGTAAAATATTTTCAATCCTTAAACATTATCGTCATGTGGTAGATTTTTATGTATGTGCATTGTGTATTTTTTTGTGTTTATTTTGCTTATTTTAACTAAATAACATACTTTATTATAGAAAAACTTGTACATTTATGAATCTTTCTATAATTATAAATATTCTGTCTTGTTTTCCAGTTCACACAGTTCTGCCAGCAATTGGGTTCAGTTTTGAACAAGACCTCCTCTTAATTGATATAATGATTGGAGCTGTTCACCGACCTTATGTTTTTATATAAAAACAACAAATATTAATTGGAAATTATTGTTTTTCAATTAATTATTTGTTAATATTTTTAAAATCTTTGTTAACGTTCTTTATTTATCACTTCACAATCATCTTATCTCCCTACCCTTTGTTTTACCTTTCCCTCCCTCTCTAAATACTATCCATTTTATTTCAAACGTAATTTTCATTTTTAATGTTTTAAATTTTGATTCATTATGAAACATTACAATTAAATTTATCTACAGTATTAAGCCATTGAACCATTAGATCTATATAGCTATATTTGTAATTGTTTGTAACCATCTAAAATAGCTGTCTAATTCTATACTATTGCAAATTGGTTAATTGCTTCAATTCAGAACTAAATTGGCTCTAAATATTTATGCAGAACATTTTCTCAAAGAGCAGCCTTTCCTTCCTTCATTGAGCACATGTTCTCTGACTACAGTTAAATTTTTAATTAATCAGTTGATTTTAAATAAATATTTCATGAAAGGATATTATTGTAGTTGCTGATTTATAATTTGTTGAGGATGGTTATATTTATAGTTTACATACATGCACACGCACATCTCTTCATACATAAACAAAATGAATATATACAGATATGTACAAATGGACTTAAACTTTATGAAGCTTGATACTTTTATAATATTTTGCTTTAGTTATGTATTTATGTAAAGAATTTATTAATGAAATATAATACATATCTAAACCACACAAGCTTTTTAAATGGATTTTTTAAATGTTTGCCAAAATTTAACAGAAAGTACCCTATAAAACTTTTATTATATTTCTTGAATACTTAATAAAAAACAAAAGAGTCCTATATATGCAAACTTTTTTTATTCTTTGAAAATGAGTAATTTTTTTTATAATTAACAAAATGTCCAGCAATAAATAAGGCTTGTATTATCATATATTGTTTAATTATTGAAAATTTGTGTATTCTTTTCTCAAAGTAAGTGAATCAACTAAATTTTCTTTTCGTTTATCTTTCTTGGTTTCCTAACTTTATATACAAGCCTTTAGAAATATAACAATTTTTTAATGTAGAAGCCAAAATTTGTAAGATGTTTTCAAAACATTATTTTAAAAAAGCTAAATTTAATTCTGAAAACCACTGAAACCACCTGAGAAATAGCATTAATACACCTATAAATTAAAATTAATCTACTTGATTTTATAGATTAATTTTTAATTGCTGAATAATGGAGAAATGTTCTTCATCAACTGAGATAATTAAATTGAATATCTATTAATGATTGACATAAATTTGTTATTCAAATCTAGTAGTCAAATTTTATTTTAAGTCCACATATTTTTAATATTGCAGTTTATTTTACCTAACTCTGAATGCTTCTAAACTAAATCTGTATACTTGTAAATTGCCATTCAATTATCTAAGTTTAAGCAATAATAATCCTTTTATATTTTTTTAACCTTTGGTTACATTTGAAAATTTGACTGTTAGGCATTGTGTGGGACATTTTAGCTAAGAATTAGGATGCACAAAGCTTAAAGTATAATTTATTTGAAAGAGCCAACAACATTAACAAGTATACAAGTGTCTTCACTTGTCACAATGTAATTATCATTTCTGAGATAACAGCATATTATTCATAATTAGGATGAAATTAAAATAATATATTTTCTAGATCTGAACATATTTTTTTTAAAAATTCAATAAACATTTTTATTTTTTTATACAGTTTTATAACATAACTCATAATAGATTAGCTAAAAATGACCTAAACGAATTAGATCTTTCATCAGTCACATTGTTGTTTTAATATTTACATTTTTTCTTCCTTTGTTTTATTTTCTACTTCTAATTTTATCTGTCTTAAAGTAATACTGAAATGTCTTACTGTGGAAACAAACTCAAAATTATAAGATATCTATTATATAAAAATATGTGTGAGTATTTGTAAAAAAAAAAAAAGATCATTGCTTGTTAATAAACAAGTGTAAATGTCATTTCCTGCTTCATATCTGCTCAGCTGCATACTTGGATGTGAGCACATATGATTTAAGCATGCATTTTAAGTTTCAAAGCTTTTCATCACACCAGCAATAGGTTGTGAACAATAAGTAAGAATATGCTAGTTAACTTCTTTTGTCATCCTTAATACTTTACTATAATCCACATTCTTAGATTACATTATTGTACCAAGGTGTGACAGCTGTTACTGCTACCACTTTTTATTGCTTCATGGAAAAATTGGTGTTGAAATTATAGCAACAATATTACTATTTGTATATTTTTTGCATTAAATATTAAGGCAGTTATTATTTAACTGCATTTTCTACTCATCTTTTTTAATAAATCCTATGACTTATAGATATATTTTTCAAAGCTATTTATTTTATATCTTTTTCATTTTTATGTTTGTTTTGAACTTATCAGTAAAATTTATGCATTTAGAAAAGACAGATGTCATATTTTAAGGAGACAGTTGTCAGAAGAACTCTTAACTAAGAATAAGCTACTTTCTTTTGCATTTGTCTGTCTGAAGAATCTCCACATTTTATAGCCTGGTGATTACTGAAAATGCAAGATGTAAATGAATGGTTTGAGAATACTTTTAACATTTAAATCAACCATATCTGGCCCAAATATTCTACCTTTCTTATGTTCAAAATGGCTAAATCTACTCTCTCACATCTACCCTACAACGTCATTCTTAAAATAAGCAATCACATTATTGAAATCTCAAAGCTTTGAGATAAGCCATGATTTATTCAAAACAATGTGAATATAATAAGCATTGCATTTGACAGAAATCTGAATGCTAAAGAGTTAAACCAACCATATCTAGCTCAGGTATTTTACCTTTTTTATGTTCAAACTGGCCAACTCTAGCTCCTCACACCTAGCCTGCAATGTCATTCTAAAAATAAACAATTACTTCATTGAAATCTCAAAGCTATGAGATAAGCCATGATTTATTTAAAACCATGTGAATAAATAAGCATTACATTTAACAGAGTAAGCTAAATGCTAAAGTGTTAAACCAGCCATATCTAGCCAAAATACTCTGGCTATGTCCAGCCCAGATATTCTACTTTTTTTATGTTCAAACTGGCTAGATCTGGCCTCTCACACCTACCATACTATGTCATTCTAAAAATAAACAATCACATCATGGAAATCTTGAAGCTATGAGATAATGCATGATTAGTTCAAAACATTGTGAATAAATAAGCATTGAATTTGACAGTAATCTGAATGCTAAAAGATTAAACCGGTCATATCCAGCTCGAATATTTTACCTTTTTTATGTTCAAACTGACTGACTCTTGCTTCTCATTCCTACCCTACAATGTCATTCTTAAAATAAGCAATTACATCATTGGAATCTGAAGGTTATGAGCTAATACAGGTTTAATTTTAAAAAGTGTGAATAAATTAGCATTACATTTGACATAATAATGTGAATGCTAAAGTAAAAGAGGAGTATGGTAAGATCAGATTTGGCAGCAAATTCATTCAACTCACAATGGATAGGTGTCACCTGGATCTATATATTACAATAACTGAGTTGATATTGCAGGAAGTTTGGGGCAGGTCTTTACAAAAATATACAGGGAGTGAAACTTCATTGCTTAATCTGCCAAGTAGCAAGAGGAAATGTTTCAATCATACTGGAAGAAGAGTTACCATCCCTCCTCCCACTACTACCAAAAAAACAAAAAAAGTTACAGTACCAAAGAGATCACCTTATCTAGTATTTAGAAGCTGCAACCAATGGATAATGTAAAAGATGCATAAGGTTCTTAAGTGCTTTGATAAAGAGCCAAAACTTCAAATGTGCTAAATGGATGGTGATAACAATCCTCTTAGTATTCAGTTCATGACTTTCTTAAATGGCTCACTTGGCATGGTTGATATTTGCTGTAAATTAGTTCTTAAGGTAACTATAATAGAAAAAAGAATGCATGAAATAAGGTAGAAAAAATTTAACTATTTAGGTGCAGTCTTTGCTTCCCAACCATCTGGTTTCAGGTTCAGTCCTGCTGCACAAAACCTATAACCCCTAGTCAACCAAAGCCTTGTGAGTGGATTTGGTAGAGAGAAACTGAAAGAAGCTCATTGTGTGTGTGTGTGTCTTTGTAATATCTTTGTACTCCACCATGGCTTGACAAATTATGTTGGTTTGTTTACATCCCCATAATTTATGGGTCCAGCAAACAAAAAGGACCAATAGAATGAGTGCTAAGTTTAGGAAAAAAAGATTAAGTACTCGAGTCGATTCATTCTGCTAAACCCCTCAAGGTGGTGCCCCAGCATGACCACAGTCCAATGACTGAAACAAGTAAAAGATAACTATCGCTGATAGTAAAGTGTTCCACTTTCTATGCAAAGGCAGAACATATGGATCACGACAAAAAAAAGTGTAGCGCTGTATGATAGATATAAACATTGAATGCAGATCAATGAAAGCCAGTGCTTGAAAGAAATAATGCAAGCATGATTCGTTAGGTATCTAATATATACCTGTAGGCAAGGCAGAGCACAACTGGAAAAAGTTGGTAATTGATCATTAAGTATATTGTGGAGGCTTAGTGGTTAGGGTGTTGGACTCGAGATTGTAAGATTCTGGTTTCAATTCCTGGATTGGGTGATGTGTTGTGCTCTTGAGCAAATCATTTCATTTCATGTTGCTCCAGTCCATTCATCTTCGTAAAAATGAGTAATCCTGTGATAGACTGGTATCCTGTCCAGTGGGGAAATATATATGCCACAGAAACCAGGATACTGACCAAAAGTGGAGGTGTGTGGCTTAATGGTTATGTTGTTGGACTCGTAATCATAAGATTGTGTTTTCTATTCCTAGAATGGGTGATGTATTGTGCTCTTGAGTAAAACACTTCCTTTTGTGTTGTTGCAGTCTATTCAGAAGGTAAAAATGAGTAAACCTTATGATGGACTGGTGTCCCATCCAGGGAGGAATATATACAATGTGGACTAGCTATAACCAACAGTTTTTATCAGTCAAAGTGTGTGACAGAAATAACTGTACTGGTATAGATAATGGGTAATGAGAAGACAAAAGTTGTTTTGTGCTCTTATTAGAATCAATGATGGTAGAGAAAGAAATGATGAGATCAAATTATGAGATGATGGGCTTCAAAGCTGAAGTTTAATCCTTTAGCATTCAGATTACTCTGTCAAATGTAATATTTATTTACTCATATTGTTGTGAATCAATCATGTATTATCTCGTAGCTTTGAGATTTCAGTGAAGTGATTCTCTAGTTTTTTAGAATGATATTGTAGGATATGTGTCAATGGCTGGATCTGGCCAGTTTCAACATAAAACAGGGAGAGGGAGAATATTGGAGCCAGTTTGAATGCTAGAAGCGTAAAAAAAGAAGCTTGATATGCTGCATGTCAAAAAGGAGAAAACTGATGTTTAAACACTGAAGATTCTACAAGTATCAACATCTTGAATAAAGGGATTCAGTGCTAGATGTTCATTCATTTGAAGTACCATGCTCATCTTTTTTTTTTTCACTTGAAAGAAGAGGCAGTGCCCAAGGCCATTTTTAAACTCTCCAATACTAGTGTGCTTAATGCTATTAATGTTCTATTTAATCTGTAGGAAAGTTGAAATGAAACATGCAGGACAGACTTAGGGAGGGAGAAGATTCCAAAGTGATGATGTTCAGGAGGGTAAGGACTGGGTACAGTGGTTGTGTGGTGCTATTATGGAATGACAACTGGGTTAGAAGTGTCTGAAAGTCAGTTTCATATATCAGTCCATTATAATAGTGATAGAAAAGACAGTGACTGGAGGGGAAGAGAACATGTCTGTTAGCTGGAGTGTGTCCATTTGTAACTAAATGCTAATCAGTCAAGTTGCCCTCTTTCTCTGAACGCAGTCCGGCATGTCTGTAGCAGCAGTACCATTCCAGAAGTTGGATCTGTACTTCTTTGTAGATTTCACTTGAGTCTTGTAGAATGTTGAAAACTGTTATAAGAACTGAAATATTTTCTGACTCTAAAGAGAAGAACCAGTTTAAGGGATGTATTCCTAGCTATGTTAAGGGTGTGTTTAGGAGTCACCTGTGTTAAGGGTAATATGTAGTGCAGTGTTTTTTCTCTGTTAAGACACTTCAACAAAACTCTACTGGAGAATGTGCTCAATATCTTTGTTCATGAATCCAGTGCAGGTTTGGTGTATGGCTTGTGAAATAGGAATGAAGGATATTTGCATAAGCATGTATATTGTTGAACATGGTGGTAAGCAGGTCATTGAAGTAAAGAACAAAGAGAACAAGGAAAAAAGCCAAACTTTGGGGAACGCCAAACATTGAAATTTAGGTAGAAAGTGCTTCATAAACACATTACATGGTGTGATGGTGCAATCTGATTACAAGCTATTGGTCCAAGAGATGAAAGATGGGTGGAGCCATTAGACAGGAAGTTTTGATCAAATGTTTGAATATGACTTTGCTGATGTCAAGGGCAACAACATTCTTTTCACTGAACTTCTTTAAAGCAAGGTCCCACTTGTGAGTGATACAAGGGAGTAGATCTCCAGTGGGCCTGGCTCTGTGGAAGCCATACTGATCATCATCACTGAGGAGAGAGGGGTTTAAAATGCTGGTGAATGACTGTCTCTGTTACTTGATTCCCATACAAACTCACATATTATCAGTACTTTGTATGTGTTTATAAGCATTCCTAGCATAGCAGTGACATTTAAGACTAGTTAGTTGCAACTTTCATCATATTAAAACAAAGCAACTGATAAATCCCAAATTAACGATGCTACTCTATCATTAATTAACTCCTTGGACAGCATAGGATACGAGGTTTGATCAATAAGTATCCGGACTGTTGTCATAGTAACGAAGCTAAAGCACACAGAGTGAAGTCATTTGGCACAGATTAACCTTGGGCTCTGCAGTGCATGTGCACTAAGTTTTAACATTCTAGCTCATTTCTGCTGTTTACAGCAATGCCTGGAAGGAAAATGTGTAGCATATGCTTGTCACATTGACCATGACAGAAAGTTGTCATGGTAATACCTGCTCAGAGGCCTTTGCAAAGTTGCAGGAAGTGTATGGAGAGGAGTGTATGAAACGCACAAGTGGTTCAAACATTTCCAAGATGGCCAAAACAAAATAATGTCAATAGTGACGAACGTTCTGGGAGACCTGCAACCAGCAGAACTGAGAAAAACATTGCAGCTGTGAGGGAATATTATATTAATTATTTCACCTCGAGTTCAAATCCTGCCACTTTCAACTTTGCCTTTCATCCTTTAGGAGTGGTCAATAAAATAAAGTACCAGTCAAGTACTAGGGTCAATGGAATCAACTATACTCCCTCCCCTCAAAATTACTGGCCTTATGCCTAAATCAGAAACCACTATTTGTTTCACTTTTATTAACTAGAAATATATTTCACAGTTTAATGTTAATAACTTGAATGATACCAGAAAAAGTAGACAAACAAAACCTGTTATAAATGTAACCTAACTACAGAGAAAAATTGGATTCATGAAATTCATATTTTTATCTCAGCAGTTAACTATGAATACTGTATTTCATATGTCTATATCTATCTACAAAATAGGGTTTATGTCTGACTAGTTTTAATTCAAAAACTATGGAAATTCAGTATTAAAAATATAAATCTTCTTTAATGGAAGATAGGCTGTGTGGTAAGGAATTTACTTTCCAACCAAATGTTTCTGGGTTCAGTCCCACTGCATAGCACTTTGTGACAGTGTCTTCTACTATATCCTCAGTCAGACCAAAGCTTTGTGAGTGGATTTGGTAGACAGAAACTGAAAGAAGCCTGTCATATATGAGTGGGTGCTGAAAAGTTCCTGGCTTTGGGTAAAAGAAAATACAGGGTGATCAGTTAATTGTAATTTTATTCTCAGATTCCCAAACTTATTGCAGTGGTCCTTCAGTTTTTCTAAGCCCTGTAAAAGAACTCATAAGGTCAAGCTGCCAACAATGCCTTTTGTAATGCACTTAAAGCCAAGATCTTTTAAGCATCCCCTCATATATACGACAAAAAAGAAGTTGAAAATGCACTGGGAATTTTTTAGATGGTTTATTTTTAAATACTTAACTGGTTTCAGAGATTTTTTTTTCTGATTTTCAAAAGTTAAGCAAGTGAAGCCACTTGGCACAGATTGACCTTGGACTCTGCTGTGCATGCGCACTAAGTTTTAACATTCTAGCTCACTTCCGCTGTTTACAGCAATGCTTGGAAGGAACGTGTATAGCATGTGATCATCACATTGACCATGACAGAGAAAGTTGTCATGGCAATACCTGTCTTGCTTCTGACTGGAGTTTGAAAATTCTCTTGTTTTTATAGAGAGAACATGACTCAAATTTGTATATGTTTAGGATAGAATTTAATTGGAAGAGGATGATCACATTAGTAGGCTTAGAAATTTTTGTAAGTTCCCTGCTACATCCTTGCATTAATGTTATGTTACAATATTTTTTGTGCTAAAAGTTAAGGTTGACATAGTTGAGTGAATGTGTCTGGTGACAGTAGGAACGAACTTACGAACATTTTTGAGCCTAATCACTTGATCATCATCTACCAATCAAATTGCATCCTGAAAAGATAGTATCTTGAAACTCCAGTCAGAAGCAAGATAGTTGTGGCATAGCCCCATGTCTTTCTATCCCAACATTTGAACTTCAGAAAAATCTGTGAAACTAGTTAAGCCTTTAAAAATAAACCACCTAAAAAAACTCCCAGTGCCTTTTCAACTTCTTTTCTTTTATATTTCTACTCATGTTGAATAAAATAACTTTGTTATATATTTATATTAAAAATGGGGAAGGCCGGTTTATAGGATTACCTTAGGTTTCCCATCCATAAAGGGTTTAGCTTTATGGCATATTGT
>JAOPJW010003906.1:28316994-28329263 GCA_027122535.1 Octopus maya
ATGTGCACGATGTGATGGGCTTTTCTAGAAAGTACATCACATTCATTTGTGTCTTAATAACATGCAGCATAAATAAAAAAAGCTGGTGGAATGGTATTTCAGGTCTAAATAACCCTGTTGTGCTTAACCCTTTTAGCAATCAGATTAACCTGCCAAATGCAATGAACATGCTTTCACGTTGCTTTTGAATTAATCATGCATCATTTCATAGCTTTGGGATTTCGATGATATAGTTGTTTATTTTTGGAGTGACATTGCAAGGTAGATGTAAGAGGCCAAATCTGGCTAGTTTGAACACAGGACAGGTAGAATATTTGGGCCGGTTTGAAATGCTAAAGGGTTAACCCTGCTTTCTTCAAAATGATGAGTTCGAATTCTTCCTGGGTCAACGTTGCCCTTCTGTTCATCAGGAAGGGAGGGGATCGATGAAATAAGTACCAGTAGTAGGTTGACCCTGTACCAACCCACCCCTCACTTTTGTACAAATATGGGATCTCTTGTCAAAATTAGAAATTGGTATTAAGTTAAAATAAGGCAGTGATCTTGTAGAATTGTTAGCACGTTGGACAAATTGGTTAGTAGCATTATTTCTGGTTCTTTACGTTCTGAGTTCAAATCATGCTGAAGTCAACTTTACCATCCATCCTATCAAGTACTGTAATGGACTTGTCCCCTTCCCTCAAAAGTTGCTGGCCTTTTTAACCCTGCCACTGACCGAATGGCATTCTGTTCAGTGGAATGTTGTGAATGTTGTTATTCTTGGTCACTTATATTCAAAGGGAAGTAGCAAGTCTTCTGCGAGTCCTGCTGGAGGGGGGAGGAGAATTCATTTGGTTGAAAATTAAAGCAGTACTCCAGCATGGTCACAGTGAAATGGCTGAAACAAGTAAAGGATGAAAGATGAAAAAAGTATATTGGCAAACATCTTAACCCTTTAGCCGTGAAATTAAATTTCATATTTGTTCCAGTAATGATGTTAAACATCTACCAAAAAAAATAGAATTTGTATTTTCTGCAAGTCACGTTGCCTCAATAAACCTGACATAATCTCAGCAAAAAATAGTTTCAGACATGACATTCCTCAGCGAAAGATAGACTGGTATATAAAGCTGCTTTCCACAGTTAAGGGTAATGAAATTTTGAGCGTATACATCTGATTTTTCACTCAGAAAAGAGTTAAATTGGAAACCTGTCGCTTTTTTTTTGTTGTTTTTTTTTTGCATTTTTCGGGGGTTTTTTTTGGTTTTTTTTGTTTTTTTTGTTTTTTTATAAAGGTTTTAGGTTCAAACCACTTGATTTCATTTGAGGTTTTATCTCTGATACTCTTGAGAATGTTTCAGCCTCTTGTTTCTTCTCCCCACTCTGAAAACTAGGGTAGCGAGTGGCCTTGTGTTGTCCATGTGAGTATATAAATGTCTTGTAGGCAAAGCAGCGAAGCAATTATTTGCGTACAGTTAATATCGCATCAATAAACCTGGTTATGGATATCACATGGGTATCTTACATTACGTTGGTTTGCTTCTAAATTGTTAGTACACTTCACTTCTGACAAGTTGTGTAACAAAGCAAGCACAGAACACTTCTTTCCAAATAGACATATACTTCCACTGAGGAGGAGGAGGAGGAGATAAGAAGGAAAAAAAAAAATCAAGTGTGTATATTTATATGATGAACACACATTATAAGTCTGTTTGTGCATTAACACACACACACACACATACGTATACATATACACAAATTTTAAATTTTATTGATTTTCACTTTGTTTTTTTTGTTGTTTTTGTTGTGTGTAAGATAAACTGAAATCTGTCATCAACAAAAATAACCGACAACAAAACAACAATGATAATAAATTTTGCTAAAATTGATGTTCTGAGTTTAGAATGTTATTTACTTATTTATTAATTCTATTTTATATTTTTTCCAGCTAAAAATTTGGACTTTTAATATCACTATCTTTTTCTTTTTCCCTGTTATACTTAGTAATGAATTACATTTATATCTGTGTGTGTGTGTGTGTGTGTGTGTGTGTGTGTGTGTGTGTGTGTGTGTGTTTGACTTTTCTGATAGAAGCTTCATAGCAAATGTTGGGAATTAAAATCTTGTTATATAATTGACTTCGATAAGAGCAGTCAGTCGGCAAAAGCATTTAGCACACCAGACTAAATTCATTTACAATATTTAGTTTTCGTAAACTAAATATTGTGTTGAAAACAAAAGTCAAATACTGTTTTGTTTTTGTTTTGCACCCCACCCTTCTCCCGTTCCTTTGGAATCGATAAAAATGAAGTACCAGTGATATACTGAATTCAAACCCTACCCTAACAAAAATTGGCCTTGAATCTATGCAAGGAATTAAGAAAACAGCATTACTGTCTTAGAAGGATAAGCTTGCATAATAATTTCCCTTTGTGGGAAAATTTTTACATAAGACGAAACCTGAGTTGTCGTTTTAAGACAACACTTTTCTCTTTTTTTACTTACTATTTATAGATCATATTTGACTGATATATTCAACTATTGAATCGCTTACAAACTGCACAAGATAAGAGCAAGAGAGATGACCCAAATAAAGTGCAGTTAACACTTTTAGTGTTTAAATTACTCTGTCAAATGTAAAACTTATTTATTCATATTGTTTTGAATTTAGTCACGTATTTGTCTCATAATTTCGAGATTTCAATGATGTGGATTGTCTGTTTTTAGGAAGACATTGTAGGGTAGATGTGAAAGGCTAGACCCGGCTAGTTTGAAACTTAAAACAGGAGGCATATTTGGGCCAGACATGGCCAGATTAAATGCTAAAGTTCAGCAATGTGAAATAAAGTGTCTTGCTCAAGAACACAACACACAGCCTGGTCTGGGAATTGAACTCACTACCTCGTGGTTGTGAGCGCAGTGCTGTAATCACCAAGCCATGTGCCATCACGTAGCACTTATTTTTTTTTTTTTTCACCCTGCAAAAAGAAAAACAACAAAAAAAAAAATACTGTCCTGGAGAGAGGAAAAGAAATATAGATGCTTTCTGAACTCTTAACCCTTTAGCATTTAAACCGGCCATATCCGGCCAAAAGTATTCTGCCTCTTTTATGTTCAAACTGGCCAGATCTGGTCTCTCACACCAACCCTACAATATTGTTTGAAAAATTAACAGCTACCAAATCAAAATCTCATAGCTATAAGATAATGCATGATTAGTTCAAAACAATGTGAATAAAAAAGCACTAGTTTTGGCAGAATAATGTGAACACTAAAGGGTTAAGATAACTTCAGTCAATAATAATTTTAATTTTGTGGTTACTGTTACCATAAATTCCTTAAATGTTTGTATTTACATATATGATTTAGATATATGTTAAGTGTCATAAATGCTACCATAGGAATTACAAGAAATATATTAACATTAATTACACAAGGACTTGTATGCCAGAATAATTGTCTTATTAACATATTTCAGAATCAGAAACTCAGTTTTATTAATCAATCATTTAACCTCTCTGAAATTACAACTCAGTATTTTAGCAATACTCTCAGTTATCAGAATTTTTAGATAGAGTTTCTGAGAGATTGCTGAGAACATTCTGTTAACCTCTTAGCATTTAAACCAGCCATATCTGACCAAAATATTCTACATGTTTTATGTTCAAACTTCCCAGATCCAGCCTTTCATGCCAATCCTACAATAGCATTCTAAAAATAAACAATCACAACATCAAAATCTTGAAGCTACAAGACAATTCATGATTAATTCAAAATAATGTGAATAAATAAGCAGTACATTTAACTGACTAATTTGAATACTAAAGGGTTAATGGAACAAATTATATTTATGAGGACTGCTTACAATGAAAGAAATAACAGAAAACGTAACAAGAAAGATTCAGAATACAAAGTAAAAATTTTTTTTTAAATGACTAATTTATTAAAATGCAATCTACCACTAAGAAATTAGTTCGTTTTAAAACAAATTATTGTTACTTACTTCACCGACTTTGGTTTTAGCTAATTGTACAAGATCATTTTTCAGAGTCTCTATTTTTTCTAAACCGATTCCTTTGACATTTTCAAGTTCAATCTTTGGTATTCTAAAGATGAACAAAAATTATATTTTAAAGACCTATTCACAATCTGTTTTATTAGTAACAGTTAATATAATAATAACATTGCTAAAATAGCAACCAATTAAAATTTGAACAAATCTCAATTCATATTTAATTCCAGACAACTTTTCAGAAAATTTCTGATTAGCTCACATGCAAGTGTATTGAGCTGTTATTATCATTGTCATATTTTACATCCATTTTTTTCCATCAAGGAATGAGCTGAATGCATTTAATACATCTTACCATTTACCACTGTCATTGCTATTTGACATACAAAGCAACCTAAACTTTATTGACAAGTACATCCAATAGCATAAACAGGATGCATTTTACTGTGCCACAAGCACTGGACTGTTCACAGCAAGACTAAAGAGTCATGTCTAGTCCATATCAGTTATTTGCAGTTATTACTCTTCTGGATGGTTTGCCTGCAGTTGTGGTTTTTGTCTCTCTCATATTTTTTTTTTCTATAGTTTGAGCTGAAAGCTGCAACCATGTTGATGCACCGCCATTTGTTAAATTTTTGGCATGTTTTTTCGAGTTAAATATATGCATGTTGCTTAAGCCAACAAAGTAATACTATTCTATATTTTCAAGATGAGGAATTATGTACATTATTTACATTAGTCAAATAAAGGGTTGGGCTCAAAATTCCACCAGAACACCTGATGAAGGCTGGAGAGTACATCAGCCGAAACGTTGTGTTAACAACAAACAAGATGAGGACAACTGCCCATACATTGTAAATAATGTACCAACAAAGTAATTTCTAGAAATTTTCAATCACACTCAATTGTCTGAAAACAAAAAGGCACAAGACTCCACTAAACCAGTGGTTGTCAACCGAGGTCAACATGACCTTAAGAGTCCATATAAGATTTAGTTTTTAAAATATATGAACAATAAATTGCTTATACTTCTACAATACATAAAATATTCTAACAATTTTTTTTTAATCATCATCATCATCCATTAACATTTGTTTTCCATGATAACATAGGTGGGATGATTTGACAAGCTAGAGAGTTGCACCAGGTTCCAGTCTGATTTGGCTTGGTTTCTACAGCTGGATGCCCTTCCTAGTGCCAACCACTTTATAGTGTGTGCTGAGTGCTAGAGGTGGAAAGCTGGAGAGTTGAACCAGGTTCCAATCTGATTTGGCTTGGTTTCTACAGCTGGATGCCCTTCCTAGTACCAACCACTTTATAGTGTGTACTGAGTGCTAGAGGTGGTAAGCTGGAGAGCAGCACCAGGTTCCAATCTGATTTGGCCTGGTTTCTGCAGCTGGATGCCCTTCCTAACACTAACCACTCCAAGAGTGTAATGGGTGTTTTTTACATGTCAGTGGCACGGGTGCTTTCATGTGCCACTGGCATTGGCCATAAGTATGATTTCACTTGATTGACAAGTTTTCTTGAGCACAACATATCGCCAAAGATCTCAGTCACTTGCCATTGCCTTTGTGAAGCCCAACATTCATATATCATGCTTTTTCACCTTGTGGTAATGGATATTTTTTTCTCCAATGACTGAATCTGGTGGAAGGAGTATCACCCTTGATCTTTACTGGTCCACAAAGATAGGTGAGCTTCTTAACCAGTTGCTAGTCAAAATCTGCCAGAAAGACATGAACAGGGTAAAGATTCCAGAGGGCCAACATTCTGCAGAAGGACTGGATGATCAATATGAGGTTGTGGGGTGAGGGAGCTGTTGTATGCAGCAAGAGTAATGAAAGGTGGAAAAATGAGTTGGTCAGGAACATGTGAGGTTGTTCAGCCAGCTTTGAGGAACAAAGGCCATGATGGTGGCCATGGAAGAGAGAGAGGAAGAGGATATCATGGCTGTAGGCCAGAGATTGGAACATGTCTGTTATTGGTTGAATACCAATCAGCTGATTGGCTCACTTTTCTTTCATTGTAGGAAATATATTGAAAAATAGTTGTCAGAAAGTAAAGTAGATTTTTTTTTTTTTTTTCATCTCTTTTTACAGGTACACAATTTTTTCTCCATTAGACGATCAACCATGCATGGACCATGACAGAAGTAGTGGTGAGGTAAGGATTTTTTGAAAAGATTTTAAAAAACTTATTAGCTTCTATCTGTTTTAACCCTATAGTTGACTCCCACCCCTCGTTAAAAATTTAGATACAGGAAAAAATTTCAATTTTTTTATTTTTTTATCAAGGTGTATTTATTGTGTAAATGCTTCTTTTCTATACTGCTAAGATATAGGGTTGTAAACAAACCAACATTGGTTGTTAAGCAGTGGTGTGGGGACACACAAAGGCACACACATACACACACACATATATGTGATGGGCTTCTTTGAGTTTACCAAATCCACTCACAAGGCTTTGGTTGGCTATGGTAGAGTACACTTGCCTAAGATGCCATACAGTGGGATTTGAACCCAGAACCATGTGATTGAGAAGCAAGCTTCTCACTATGCTGCCATATCTTAGCATTGTCCAAGTATTTGCAAAAATTCAGCAATTACCTTTCACTTGTTTCAGTCATTGGACTGTGGCTATACTGGAGCACTGCCACAAAGGGTTTAGTCAAACAAATTAATCCCAGTATTCATTTTAGCCACTGCTGGATAGTGTGTTTAATTTGTGAACTGAACATCGCCGCGAATAACCCTTTGTTTTTCAAAAATCCCCCCTAAATCACAAAATATGGTGGGGAAATCTGCCCTATTTTTCAAATTCTTGCTGCAACACTGAAGCTGGAAGCAGGATAATAATCTAATTCTACACTTTATCACATTCAAGAATATAAACACGTTTTTAAGCACAACTCACGGTGTCAAAAAGAAACACTACCTTTCACTGGCACTGCGTGAGCGACAGTGCTTTCTCTCCCTAGCGTGGAGCTTCCTATCTCGGACATGTGAGCATGCGTACAACAGCTAAACACCGCGTCGCTGGAACTGTAAAGCACACAGCTTTACAGTTCTATACAAGGACTTTTGTGGGTTTTTTTTTTTTCATAAAATAGGGGACGACTACTGACATTAAGCTTAAAGAATTAAAGAAAAAGGACTCATTATATTGAATGTTACTGATAATATTGAGTGGAAATAGGAGGTGTTGCAGTTCCGCAGTGCCTATACACGAGCCGCCACTGGTCATTACTATCCTTTAGTATTTGCTCAATTCAATCTGGGTCGTAGCAAAACATCAGTACTACGTAAATGCATTAGATACCAAAAGCGCAATTTGGGAGACTGAAGCGGTTTGCTTTGTCAAATGAGAGCGAGATGCTGAGCGTTAATACAAACTACATTGAGCAGAGGATAGTAGAAAGAGCAAAGGAGCGTCAAACCATTATGAAGTAGTTGACGAAAAAGCAGTACTTAGAACAACGCATAGCAACCACTCGGCCTTTTCTGCAATCCCCATTCAGATGAGATTACTGGCGATCTCAAATAGTGTGTAGAACTTACTGCTAAATGCTATGCTGGCACTTTCACTGTTGAAAATACCAACGGATTATCTTTACCGTTCCTGATAACAAATTCCAAACATATATATGTGTGTGTCTGTCTGTGTTTGTTCCCTCATTATCGCTTGATAACCAATGTTGGTGTGTTTGCGTCCCCGAAACTTAGCGGTTCAGCATAAAAAAGATCAATAGAGCATTTTTTCGACTAAAACCCTTTAAAGCGATGCTCCAGCATGGCCGCAGTCAAATGACTGAAACAAGTTAAAGAGTATCTGATCAATCTAACTAGCTGTATTGTCCCATTGATAGAGTCCCGTGTTAGAGGGAGAGAGAGAGAGAGAGAGATTCTGCAACCTTTAATAACCTTATTCAATCCTTACAATTTGGATTTATCCCTAACTCAAGCAATTGTGGCCAATACGTCAAATTTCTTGAAGACATCACTTGAATCGCGGATAGCGACTCTTGGATGGAAGCTATTTATCTTGACTTACTCACCACTGAAACCCTCTGCAATATGTGTGAGGGCTAATCTTTGTAATTGGTTGAAGTCTTTCATTCTCAGTCGAGAACATTCTGCACTCGGAGCGGTGATATCAGGATTTTCGCACTGATCTATTCTTGGTTTCCTGTTGTTTGTTGCATATATTAATGAAACAGACGCCAACTTGAAGCATGTTACTGTGTTAGAAAGGCCCAGACGACTTTAAGCAGTACTTCAAGAGAGAAAAAAGAAACAATGGATCCTATACGCTCGCTATAGATCTTTCCCACAATCTAAGTTGAGCACAATGCAGCAATGAATTGCTGACTGACAATTCAAGCTGGCTGTAGACCTGTGCACCATTATACATTCTGGTGGGAAACCCTACAATCTACCACGCCCTCCATAACACCAACCTTATGAAGTCTGTGTCGAATATGACCTTGATAGTATTGTCAATAATGTTCTGCATTGAACAAACTACATTTCCAAAATCGTAAGAAGGGCCGAATGTGTCTTGGCATCACTCAATAAGACCTTCGTCAAATGGCCACTGGCTATTTATTTAACCTTTTTTGAATTCAACACCTCTATTACTCGTGGACAGACGTATAAAATCAAAACTCAGCGCAACACCCATGACTTTTGGAAACACTTTTTCATTCTCTGTATTGTCGAAGCATAGAATAAACTAATTGTATCTTTGAAAAATTCCATAGTTCACGAAATTCACCAACATTTTATTTTCGAAGTACTATTTCTAGTTTATGGCCTTTTCACTGTTCATATTTCTACTTCCTTACGTTTTATCCCATCTTCTATGCACTTTTGCCTTTCATTGCTTTCTATACTTGACTTATTACTGCTTTCTGTCCCATTTTACCCCAGTTGTAGCGCACCTGTGCAATGTATATAATACATTTCATAATTATTATATCAAACATATGTGGCAAACTGATCTACTCTAATAAATCCATGCCGTATATTATAATTCAAAAGGCATATTAGACAACAACCTAATGTTAATTCAACCTTCCTCCCTTGAGTCTTCAACTCATGATGGGGTCTTAGAGAGACCGTAATGACATACCGTTTTTCCCATCTGCAACAGTCCTCGAGCCATCGTTAATTATTTCCCTGTTCATCGTCCATCTTCTCTTCTCCCCACTACAGTTCCTTGAAGAACAGGCCTCTGCAAAGCCATTGGATCTTCCCACATGGCACATGGCCATATAATCTCAGCTTATTTTCATATCCGTTGTGAGAAAGTCTTCGTGGGTTCAGTGTGGTTCAGGATGGTTTCACAGACTTCTTCATTTATGACATGGTCCAAGTAGATGTTAATTCGTTTGTGAATGAAAAACTGAAACCTACAGCATGTCAAATAATTTGAGTTCATGGAAGCATATCAATCTTGATTCATATTTTTGTAAACAAAATACATCTTGGATGACGATTCTTTAATTTCAAAATTTTTTTTTGGGGAAAAAAAACTCCATTTGTTTATTTTAAGGGGAGAAAGAATCAACCTTTTTCTATTTATGAAGAAACAGCATTATGTATTTATACATCGTTGCAGTACTTCTTTTGCTTAAAATATAAACCATATCTATAGAATCAAGTTAGTTTTGCGACAGATTTCTGTTTACATAAATCAATTGTATTACAGAAAGAGTGAAAGGGAAAGAAAGAACTGCAGGGTTATATATATCACTACCAAGTTGCGCTTGGTTCATTCTTCTTCAGAGAAACTGTTCAGTATTGTGGAAGACAAATAGAAATACAAAAATCTTTGGACGATATCTATGACTGAATGGACGACAAAGAAGCTTTGATTCTTTTTATTGGCAAAATGCAACATAGAGACGCTTTTTAATCACACACATTAAGGATTGACGACAGAATTACCAAAAGAAGAAAGAACCATTTCGTTTTTTTTTGTCTCAAATGAAAGTTTTAAGCATACTATAAATTTTATAAATGCCTATTTATTATGTGGAATAAACCAAATATCCCGTTTAAAAACATTAAAATGGTGGTACAATCATCCCTCGTCAAATTTAACTTCAGTTTGACATAAGATCGATCTCCCCCTGTATACGCTGAACTGCTTACTTCTGAACATAAGAATAAAATCGATCTCTCCTTCTGTATACACTGAACTTACCTACTTCTCAACAGGGGAAGCATATTTCACTCTTTTCTGGCTTTATTTACATTATTTCAACTTTCACTACGACAGTCATAAAAAAATGTTTCCTGAGTGGAAACCAGAAAATAGAAACACCATTATGTGAATAAGACCGGGTAGAATATTAAAAATATCTATTAATATAGTTTGGTGTCTTTTTCAGTTTAGACGAAAGGAAGGTCTTTTTTTTTAATATATATACATATATCGATTAGTTTTCTTTGTTACATACATACAAACACACACCACACATATATAATAATAACTATCAAATCTATAATTGAGAGTGGTGTTAATTTCAATTCATTGTTGTGGTAATAAAGAGACGCTTTTGCATGTGTATTTATTTATACATATGCTAATATTCAGGAGTCTTATGAAATGCCTTTAATATGAACCCTTCATTGCAGCAGCTAATAAGTAGACACTTCAAATTGTAAACAGCTGATTGCATTTCATTTTGAAACATATACATTCATACATATATATATGCATGTATGTATATTTCTGACTAATATTTGGCATGATTTACTACTTAAACCATCTGTTTTGTTGACAATCTCGCATATAACTTGCTCTGCTTGTAGGTACGATCCCACGCAACTCTCTCTCTATCTCTCTCCCTTTCCTTATCTTTCGCTCTCTCTCTCTCACTCTGACTCACTCTGTCTCTATCTACACATCTCTCTTGTTTCTCTCTCTGTCTTGTCTGGCTAACAACGTTCATGTCTGTCAAATGCCAGACCAGCAAACCTCAGTAGCACCACACAATAACAAAGGGGGAAATGATTCAAGCATGAAGAAAGACCCAAAAGAGAAGCCCGTGGCTAACAAAAGGAAGGAAAGCAACAAGGTAATTAAAAAAAAAAAACACACACAAATGTGTTGTATTGTCTTTTTTTTTCCATAAGCTCATTTTTATTAGATCTGGAAACAAAAGAAAAAAAACACCTTTACTTGAAAAGCAAAAACAAAAAGAAAAAGAAAAGAAAATACAAATATCTTTGTAAATTAGAAACATTTTATTTGCAATACGATGAGGAAATAATTGCAAGAAAAATGTTTCCCAAATCATTCAATTGCATTTTTCACAAGGAATATCTTGGTATGTTGTTATTTTAACTAACTAATGACAATTTAGTAGATTTTCGACGTCTAAGATGGGGGAATTTCCAGGGTTTTTAATTAATCTTCTCTGAGACATATTTACATTTATTTTTCCGTATTTTCTTCTAATCGCTTTAAAGAAATATAAATAATCCTTTAGTGATCGGGATTTCGTATAATAAGCTGCAGTTGTTTTTTGTTATGAACGTGAAATTATCGACGACTACTAATTTAATTCAATATAATAAACCTTAGCTTCGTTGATCGAAGTAAATATAAACATTTAAAACAAAAATATGACAGTTGCAGAGAGATAAGATCGAAGGAAGGAACCTGTCTGTTTACTTCTGAGGTTTCGGGAAATGTTAAAACTCGGTAACCTTTGCTAAGCTTTGATTTTTAAAGCTAAAAGAACAAGAATTAGAAACACAAAGTGTGCAGCTGTTAGTAATATTTATTCTAAACTGATGTCTTATATCAACCTCCATGACGACCGTGTTAGCTGAAAATTCCCTCCTTCCGAATTACAGATGTTATTATACTGGCAGTGTTTAATATTTAATTTCCGTAATATTTAGATTAGAAATAACAAAGAGGCAAAAATATAATATTTGAGCTATGTAAATATTCTCTTTTATGTATTTAGATGGGTTATTTTATGCCGGAAATGATTAAAACCCCCCTCCAAAGAATGTCGGAATAAATTTGTATTTGATCCCTCAACGATGCTTCAAATATTCTTTTACCATGTCAATACAAAGTCAACTACATGTTTGGTCCATACTAGCTGCGTGGTTAACCATATAAATGCGCATTGGTTGTTTATTTCAGTAGAAAACTCAAACATTTCGGCCATTTTAGTAGCTTTAATAACATACCCCCTCCCCTCAAAAAAAAAAAAAAAAAAAGACTTTAATAAAATATTTAAAAAAAAATA
>JAOPJW010004006.1:942507-952514 GCA_027122535.1 Octopus maya
AAAAAATCCGATGATTAAAATTATATTACATACAAAAATAAGAGGAATGACCAGCAAGAGTGGACTCCTATATGCTAGAAATAGATGCCGAATCAACTAACCACGAAAAAAACAAATGTTCTCAGTACAAATTTAGCGACAGATCTGACGATCCTGCAGACATTTACTTATGTAAATTTTAACAGGTGAAACCATGGTACGTAGGTTAATCGATTTTTTATTTAGTATTTTTTCATTTGTCTTGCCCTTTTAAAGTCTATTGTGTCGCTAAATTTGTACTGAGAACATGTTTTTTTCGTGGTTAGATGATTCGGCATCTATTTCTAGCATATAGGAGTCCACTCTTGCTGGTCATTCCTCTTATTTTTGTATGTAAAATAATTTCAATCTTCGGATTTTTTTTAATATGCTATGCCACTGGTTTTAATTGATTAATATCAATTTCTATCCTCATTAATTAATTTTATATAATAATAAATTTATAGTAACTTCATAACGTATAGCGAAATTCCTATATAAAATAATTTGAGTTTCAGCCTGGAGGATAAACTATGAATTCGTAAATGTGTTAAAGACAAATTTCGGTTAATAGCATTTTTCCTTCTTTGTCTTTCCAATGCTTATCTTTTACAAAGAGTTCCAATCGTGACCGTTCCGCTTTTGTTTCCAGTTTTTGTACAATTACAGTATATTACCATTGCTCTCCCAAGTCAGAATGAACATGTAGTAAGGATTAGGGTTAGTTAATTAGTTTCTCGCTATGTAACGTGGTTTAGTTCATTATTTAAGTGATCAGTGAATTCAGTTCGCTATCGAAAGGTCGTGAGTTCGATCACCCGCAACGCGGTCTGTCCATGAACAAGACAGTTTATTTCACGTTGCTCCAGTCTACTCAGCTGGCAAATATAACAAGTACTGTATTTGAAAGGTCAAACCTTGTCGCATTCTGTGTCACGCTGAAACTCCCTAGGAACTACGTTAGCAGTACGCGTGTCTGTGGAATGCACGTTAATCTCATATGCAGGCTGTTCCTTTGTTCGGATCAATTAGAATTTTTGTCGTCTTAACCGATGGAATACCAGTTATAAATGACTTATACTATGCCCATGCGCTGACCATTGCATTATGATTGAATGTAGGAGATGCAAACCACGGGCCTCCTCTACTACACGTGAAGTGTTGTTTCTTCGTAAATTTTATTTACTTATTTTAACAAAGCATGTTTAAATCTGCGCAAAGTAATCAAATGTGTAAGAAGCTCACTTCCGAACCAAACGGTAACATGGGCAAGCATCATTTTCCATAGCTTCGGGTTGACACTTACTATATGAGTTAATTAAGATGGAGGAAAACCAAATAGAAACCCGCCGAGTGTCTTGCACCCATGATTCACAAACTAAAATCTTGTCATACACTGCAACACGCTGAGTCACAAAGCGAATTCCATTAACTGTACACGTGTCTATTACACGTTAAATCAGGAGAAGGTAACTCAGCTGAGAGAAGAAGTGAAATCTGTATTGTTGTGCGACGGAGATTCCCCAGAAACAGATGCAATGCAATGCTATGGCTGTTTGTGAAATAACAGAATCATCTTACTTTTTCTCCTCCAAACACTGGCTTCTCAGTAATTCGCAGTTTTTTCGTATTGTATGGATGTTGGAGTTCAATTACCAACAAGGCCAACCTTGCCATTTATCCCTTAAAATTCCCAAAAACAAAGTAGCAGTAACGCGACGATAATGACTACTTCTCCGCTGCGTATAATTGCTGATCTCGTGGCAC
The DNA here is from genome assembly GCA_027122535.1 of Octopus maya. Taxonomy (NCBI): domain Eukaryota; kingdom Metazoa; phylum Mollusca; class Cephalopoda; order Octopoda; family Octopodidae; genus Octopus; species Octopus maya. The sequence goes on from JAOPJW010004006.1 coordinate 944,293, forward strand.
TCCGTCGGTTGCGACGACGAGGGTTCCAGTGAATCGGATCAAGGGAACAGCTTGCTCGTGAAATTAACATGCAAGCTGCTGAGCACTCCACAGACACCTGTACCCTTAATATAGTTCTAGGGGAGATTCACCGTGATACAGTGTGTGACAAGTCTGGCCTTTTGAAATACAGGTACAACAGAAACAGGAAGAAAAGGTGAGAAAAAGTTGTTGTGCTTTAATGTTTTCGCTCAATAAAAAACTCACAACGGCCAGTCTGGGAACTGAAACCGCGACCTTACGACCTCGAGTCCTCCGCCCTAACCACTGGGCCATTGCGCCTCCACACTGATCTCGTACATAAATAAGAGAGAATTTCATGAACGAAAAGTTAGACCCCAGCGGGTATTAACGAAGAGAGTCAACGAAGAATCGCCATTAAATGGTTTGATTAGAACTTCAAATTTTCTCTCTGAACGTTATATAAGACCAATAATGTTATCTAACAAATAATTTATTTAATAGAACGCTGTTTATTTTTGTTAAAATTCTTCTTCTTCTTCTGAATTATTATTATCAGTATTATCATTATTGTTATTATTATTATTATTGAAGTAATATCATTCAAAGAATATATTTCAATATATTGAATATGATTTCCAGTTTATACGATGGATGATATTTAGAGACGTAATGAGGTAAATAATGCTAAAAAAATCTCTTGACATTCGCTTATATGATTCAGTTATTCTAATTCATCATTAGTAATAATAATAGTATTATTATTAATATCATTCTTATTTATTTCGTCTAATCAGGTTTTCTTTCTTATAGAGAAATATCTATAACTCAATTGTATACAAATGTAGGCAATCACACAAGAGATTCCTTTTCTTTTTTCCGAAATAAGCTATCGACATTTTCCGAATATTATTTGGCAGTTACGCCGCCAGAAAATCTTCCTCTATGAAATTCTTGCCATCCTTCCTGCAAACATTCCTTTGGAATTGTATTCCAATTGAAGTTTTTGCCTTCTTTTATTCGGTCATTGGACTGCGGCCATGCTGCAGTACCACATTCTAGATTTTGTTGAATAATCCAGCACCGGTATTTATATCTAAATTTCGGTACGTACTCTCCCGGTTTATCTTACCGAAACGGTAATTTGCGTGGACTTAAGTACAAGAACACCGGTTGTCAAGCGGTGGTTGGGACAAACTGAAATACAAATCACACTAGCACAAACTCGCGCACGCGTAAAACAAAGCGTATACATATATGCGTATATACACATGTATGTATGTGTGTAATTAAGTATATATGTCCCGGGTCGACTTTGCCTTTCATAATTTTGGGGTCAATAAATTAAGTACCAGTTACGCACTGGGGTCGAATAATCGACTTAATCCCTTTGTCTGTCCGTGTTTGTCCCCTCTATGTTTAGCCCCCTTGTGAGCAATAAAGAAATAAGAAACGTTACCACACCGGGCGAAATGCTTAGCGGTATTTCGTCTGTCTTTACGTTCTGAGTTCAAATTCCGCCGAGGTCGACTTTGCCTTGCATCCTTTTGGGATCGATAAATTAAGTACCAGTTACGTACCGGGGTTGATCTAATTGACTGGACCTTCCCCCCCAAAATAAATTCGGGCCTTGTGCATAGAGTAGAACAGGTTTTCCTAAATACCATAAAGGTAAGAGGAATGAAATACTAGGCTAAGTTTGAAGTGAAAACACAAAGTGACTTACCTACTTATAAGACTAGTATATTATTTTATCAACACAAGAATTATTGATCGTTTACTTGTTGCGGGAGGAGAGTGAAATTTAAATGAGTACAGTCGCATGGTTTGACCAGCCACCATTTTGACCGACGCTGTAACGCTTCTAGCAATCTACTACACGCTACTGCCCAGGAATAAGATCAAGTAATCTGACTAAATTGTAATTAATGTACTTTAATTAAAATTGGTATTTATGGCTCATAAATACCACTCGATCAAATGCGTTTCTTGAGCGAATCGCTCGTAATGAAACGTATTGTGTTACAAACCCACAAATATCTCGCTGACAAATTCATTGATGAACGGGTGTTTATGTCACATTAAATCCTATAAATATTCTGATATAATATTCCCAGAGATTAACTGGTTACCAATATATTGCAATAAGATAATGATCAGTAATAAAGCAATATTGAACGATGTTGTTAAGCATATTTCGAAAGTATTTATCAATCCGAGGTTACGATGGAATACATTAGCCTAAGGTACTGCACAATGAGATCGAACATATACCACGCGTCTTCCCAATGAAATTGTGAACCACGATGTCCTGACTAATAATTACGTCAACACAGAAGTTTAGATTCCGTGCTTTGAATTTCGACAAAATTAAGTGACAATTAAATACTGGGGCCATACAATTCACTGTTATCCGTCCAAAAATTCATGGGCCTTGCACTCATGTTACAATCAATTACTATTATCATCGTTTTTGAAGGCGGTGAGGTGGCGAGATGCATAACGGTATTTCGTCTGCCGCAACGTTCTGAGTTAAGATTCCGCCAAGGTCGATTTTGACTTTCATACTTTCGGTGTCGATGAATTAAGTAACAGTTGCGATCTAGTGAACTGGCTGATCTAATCAACTTCCCCCCCCCCCTCCACCCAAATTTCGGGCCTTGTTCCTAGTGTAGAAAAAAATATATCACCATTAAAACTCAAACACTATTGAAAACCTTAATAACATAAATTTTCTGTGATCACTTGACTTATGTCGGTGTCTGGAAATGAAAGAGGTATGTTGCAAAAGATAGTATTTCCTTCCTTTTGAAATAACTCGAAGAAATAGGCAGAAGGTGATAGGAAGCTTGTGTGTCTTGCAAAGAGCAAGAAAAATTCCATATACTCACCAAAAGCAGTTGAAAGGAGTTCCGGTCATTTTCCATCTACTCTAGCCGGAGATATAGAATCGTGTGTCTCAGCGTCGATCGAAGCGAAAAAGATTCATTGTTTAAGTAGTTGAATATTGTCAACTTAATGTGACAGTCCCCTGATGGGAACAATATTACTGTTGGTTAGACCTAGGAAGCTGCCCCGCTTCTTGTCGGCCTTGACATATCTCCTGTGTCCAGTTCATTAGATCATATTTAGTTGACGGTATACAACTACTTCATCGTATCACTACTGCATAAATCTATCTGAGAGATTTAGAAATGTATTATTTCTAGATTCATTGTTGTTTAAACGTTTAGCTACTAACATCATATAGGGAGTCAGAACATCAGTGTCAGATTAAATAACAAATTTAGAAGTTGACTTTTGAATTATTATCGAGTTTGGGTGTAGGATAGGTAGTTTGTTAGCACCAAGGTTAACCGTATGGTCAACGGGAGAAAATGTAACTATTACACGTATCATAGTCAGAACAAATGGGAATTTTTATCCAGAGGAAGTGGAAAATCGAAGAAAGTAAACGCCGACAGAAAAAAAGTAAACAGCAGCAACCACAATAACAGATAAAAGACCTGCTTATACGAGATCACCACTGGCCACAATATAGAAGTAACAACCTTCTTCTCATAGCCAGCAGTCTATGATCACAACGTGGAGAAACCTGTTTTTCAGAAGTATATCCTTCATGTTTGGAGCCGATTTGGAATGAACGGAATTTGAAAAGTGTTGACTAGGACTCGGCAAATAAAAGATGGAACAGAGGAAATTCCTTAGGCTATGATTATCATTTGTGCGCTGAGAACATACTTCGTATTTTAAGAGGAGGAAAACACCTTTCTAGAAATTGCAAATAAAATTAGATAGGGATCGTTGACAAATCTGAACACTAACTAAAATACTGTGACCGATTTATGTGATATTAACTGATCGTTTAGTAAAGAGGTTTTTATGCCAATTGAAACCATTAACGTACTTTAATGGAGCCCACAGCATTGTAACCGTTCAGGAGAGGCCTCTATTTCAGAAAATTTCCTCTTTGCTATCACAAATCTTGCCGACTTTGAGATACATCGTAACTGTTGCTAATCCTCTCTTAACTAAGTGAATATAAAACCGATTTAGGTTTATGTCGTGTGTGACTTATCCTGTGGTGCTAGTCCGACTACAGTTACTGTGGTTTCGGAAACATTCCGATGAGTTACTTACTATTACAAAATAATTTCCAATCGTAACAATATAGTTTATATTGACGTGTGGCGCGATTCTCTTGACATAGGATGGTTAAAAACTGCGTAGAGTAATTATTATTCATCGTAGTAATTCGTATATTAAATTCTGAATTTATCTGTTAAACGAATAAATGAAAACTAGATTTAAATACTTACCTTTATCTCCATTCAAACGTTTGAACGTATGTTTGTTTGATGTTAAAATTGTATTGATCTTTCCGTATTAAGTGCCACGCAAATTAACGAGCAGAAGTATCGCTAAGTAATATAGAACACTATAAACTGAATAATCAGAAAACTTTGTTACTTTCTCTATTTCATAGTTAACTTTAACGATGAATATGAAGATAAGCTGTCTATAGATTAATTGGCTTAACATTGCAGCTTTATCTGTCATTAAAAAGGCCGATTGCTATCTTAAACATCGTGTATGTGGCGAATTCTTATTCCTCGACAGAATTAAAACTATCGAGAATATTATGATAAGTTGTAACACAGATTTTCGCATTTTGAAATCGATCAGGTTGACCTTATTACTTAAATGTGACTTATTTCATCGCCTTTCGAGCTAATAATTACACCAGAGCATATTTCAGGACCGTCAAACGCCGTCGCTGGGTTTAATACCACCACCTAGACTCCATGGAAAATATCATAAGTTTCACGTAGTCTACACTGTTGCAAGCATTGGAGCCCTACTTCTTTTTTGAAGATATCTCCTTTCGTGTCTCTAACTAGTGTCAGATGCCTTGTAATGTGTCGTGGTTACGACACATTAGAAGGTGGCGAGCCGGCAGAAACGTTAGCACACCGGGCGAAATGCTTAGGATTTCCGATTTACGAAATGCTTAGTTTCTATTTACGAAGTTATTTCGTGTTAAAGTTGTCGTATTTCGGTAATTTCGACCAATCAATGAAGTGTATTCAACTGAATAAAATTAGGTTTCTGTAATATAGCAGTTTGATAGAAGAGACGGTTAGGATTAGAATTTTAAGGTTTGAGTTTTAGTGGTACAGTTAGAGTTACGCTTTGCCCGGGAGCAGCTCTTGAGTTTTTCGTTGCGATCCCCAAGATTCTGTAGGCTTACACAACAGACCCAAAAGCGTCGCCAGGGGCAGACCGCCCTCATCACATCAGGCTACGCCACTGATAGCGTTACATACACACGTAACCATGTTAAGACGAATTCCCTATGATTACGTATGCACTAGGCCAGCAAGGGAAATTTTGCAAAAGGAACGAGACTGTTCTCTTTTCGGGCCGCTTAACCCTTCCTCAAAATTCAAGGTTTTTTTTTTATTCGATTTTTTAAACTTAGGGAAGATGCTGTGAGATATTCACGGAACTCTGCTTCGATCTACGGGTCCTGGAGTGATACAATAGCTAAAACCCGCCTTTAAAAGGCTCTGCGTTTATATAAGTATATATAATACATACGTGAATGTACATAAATGAGCAAATTAGACAGCTAATAGTGAACCAATGTTATTAATTTGTGAAACTCCTCGGTCAAAATTCTGGTTGTCCCCATGCACAGGATGGCGTCATTTTTTTCTCTTCGTATTTTTTACTTATTTCTTTTGAAAGAATTTATCCAGATTTAAATGAAATAACTAGTATAGCGAGTCAAAATTGAATAAAAAACCTCCATGAATTATTCAAAACGCTGATAACACAAATATGAAAATCTTGCCAAACAAATACAAAAACGAAATAGCAATATTTGAAATAAATTCATACCTCCTGATGAACACGCGCGCGCACACACACAGGGGTGGGGATAGGGACGGGAGGGAGATTATTGAATTAGGATTGGCGTCATTTCTGGAGAAATCTGGCGCCTTAGATCAGCTGAACTTTAACATACGAGATACAATTTACGACATTGTCATAATTTACAAATATACATAAATATGCAAATCAATCTTACAATTATCACGGAGTGCGTTAGGCTGTTCGTTTGGTGTAAGTTCCTTCAAAGTATAATGAGAGAGAAAAAAGTCACAGGAGAGGGGCAGAATTTGGGAAACCGAAGCTGTGTTTGTTTCCCATGGTATCCACAATGTACTAGCTACCCTGGACAGCTATTTGATTTACTAAAACTTTGATCTGGGTTATTTTATTTTATAATATAAATGTTGAACAATAGGTCAAATATGACTTCAGTGTATTCCAGAAAGGAGTGTTTCTAACTCGGTGCAACACGAATATTGCAAGGGACTTCAAATTTTCATGTTGCTATATGCAGGCTGAAGTTTATCGTGAATATACGTGTGTGTGTGTGTGTGTGTGTGTGCAGTTACGCTAATTTGTGAAGTCATTTGCATGTCTAACTGCAATTACCGTTGTTGTAACCTTCGTTTTAGCACGGACTGCTATCTTTCTGGTATGAAATCTGGACACTTGGTGAAAGTTTACCCTTAGCAGCCCGAGTATAGCTGAGACTAACATGGAGACGAGAGTAGGGGTAATTACGTATCTGTACCATATTTCAGTTCTCCATTCAACTAATAGTAGTCCTCTAAAAGGTCTAAAACCAGATTATGATCGGGGCAGATGTGTCTCCGATAAGAAAATGAATCTGTTGAGCAGGAATCAAGCCAGAAATTTTATAGCAGGAGACTAAACGCGATTTCTCTGTTTGCCACAGTTGTTCGACTCCTTTCTTGACAATAGTAATAATGATGATATCTCTTGAGATTATATCTCGTTTCTTGCGTTCAGATTAGCGGAGAAACAGTGCATAAAGCTTTGTTGTAAATGCTTGATTGCCAAAATGCTGCCGGTACGAGGAGCTTTATTATTATTTTTTAAAGGAACAAATTGCTGTTTTAAACTCCTGCAATATAAGTTGGAGCTTGTAAGTTCTTCGTCATTGACCTGGCGGGATATTGTCCAGACATCCTTCGTTTGTTGCAGAATCATGATTAAGCAAGATTTCGAAATGCTTTTTCTTGTATTTGTTCTTTTTGCTAGTTGTTAACTCTTTCTTTCGATCTAAAGAATGTTGAGTCTGATGTACTAAGACTACAGACTGCTCTGGCCACACTAAAAAAAAAATTTTTTTTTAATTAAAAAAAAAAAACTCATGTCCGCCAGATTGTAAATTTACAGTGATTTGGCCTGCTTTTAATCTTTCTTCATTGCACCTGCTACTTTCAGGCCCACAAACTTTTCTCCTTCTGCACTCATTATTCTTCTCAATTTAGCAAGCGGGAAAAACCACATTTTCTGTCAATCAGCTGCTTCGTTTGGGTGGTGTTGTCGTCAAACCAGTCTTAATATTTTCTTGCGGTGAAGCTCAAGTACTCCAGACAGCTGTCGAGATAGCTGCTTTCAGGGGTCTTGCTATGTATCATGCTAATATATGACAGTTTTATTATCTCAGGAGAGAGAGAGACTCAATATTGATTGTCATTGGGCATCGTTTCTGTAGTCGACTTCTCAGTGGACCTAGTTGAACTGCTATCATACACTCTGTTAGGCAGTGGTACTTTCAGCAACCATAAGCTCCTGTTACAACGTGTGCGAGGTAATATATATCCTTACGACCAAGTGATCAAATAGGTCACCTTTGCGTTTGTTTACTTTGCATAATAACATATTGGTGATTACGAAGTCTTTTCCCTCACATTTAGGAGCAGAACACCGTTTGAATATTACTGTGTCTAAAGGCTAGAGAGAATAGGCACTGCAATGAGTCTCCGGAAAGAAGAAGTAATGTTGATAATTTATTGGAGTGTGCAATACTGAACTTAAAATGAACAATCTTAAGCATAGATAAATTTCTTGTCTAATATATATAATCTGTATGGGGAGTGGGGGTAGTGTATGTGACAGTATGTACGCGTATATCAAGTGTTCTTAATTACCAAACCATTTACATTGTATGTAAATGTACATGTATGTACGTATGGTTTAAGTGTAGTAATGAATGTTATCTGTACAGTTATGTGGTGATTATCAGATAATTTTAGTAATTACAGATGAATTTGAAGCTGAATGACTTTCATGATGATGGTGGTCGTGGTGAAATGGGAATAAGTATCTTAATACAT
>JAOPJW010004006.1:3603287-3622144 GCA_027122535.1 Octopus maya
CAACAACAACAACAACCCATCTGTTAAATATATAAACAGTATATTTTCTTCATTCAAAAAAATATGTATACAAGTATTTAGAAAGAATCTTTTTATTAAAAACATAATAATGTTCAGTTATCTCTTCAAAGTTGATATCACTGTAGTTAAATGAATTGTGGGGAAATTATCAGTTATTTTTTCCTTCCAGTATACAAGTATTTATAGTAACACACAAATTCTTTAAATAATTAAAATATTCATCACTTAATTGCATTAGAACAAACAAAGACTGCAATGTATACCAAGAGAAAAAACTCTATGGTTATTTGGTGCATGAAAGCACGTCATACCTATTGCCAGCAGTTGACAATCACCACTACTTCAGCTGCTTGGACTACCGAATCATGTTGTTTCGGCCTCATATCACCTTTTCAATCATAGTCTGAACAGCAGAAGTAGCAGTGATTGTCTGCTGCTGGCAATAGCTAAGATGTGCTTTTATGCACATCAGAGGCTATATTAATACTACCTTTGTTGCCCTAATTTATTGTTTAAATAGTTTGAACGAATACAAACACATGTAAAGTGATTCCAAATAGAGTATCACAGTAGTATGCTTCCTTTCTTGTATAAATGTACTTATGAGTAGTTAATGTGTCACTGAAAGAATGATTTTAACACAAATACCAGTGATATGAATTATATATGAATGTGTTTGCGTATAGTTAAATCTCAACCTTTTAAGACAATCATTTGCCATACATATCAGTGATATAGTTTTTCTCTTGAATGAATATTTTTGTGTGCAGACAAATGATGATTTCGTGAGAAAGATTTATCACAGATGTCACAATGATATGGCTTCTCACCTGTGTGAATGCGTTTGTGAGTAGTTAAGTGACTAGGAACAGCAAATTGTTTTCCACATATATCACAGTGATATGGCTTCTCTCCTGTGTGAGTACGTTTGTGCTTACTTAAGTCACCACTTAGAGAGAATGATTTACCACAGATAACACACTGATATGGCTTCTCTCCTGTATGAACACGTTTGTGAGAAGTTAAGTGAGCAATTACAGAGAAAGATTTACCACAAATATCACACTGATATAGTTTCTCTCCTCTATGCATATGTCTGTGAGTGGTGAATTGATTTCTAAAAAAGAATGATTTACCACAGACATAACAGCAAAAGGGGGCTTCTCCTGCATGGATAAGTAAATGGTTTCTTAACTTATTACTTAAAGAGAAAGTTTTACCACAGATATTACAGTGATACAGCTTCCCTTCCATGTGAATATGTTTGTGAGTAGTTAAGCTACCTGTCTGAGAAAATGATTTACCACACAGATCACACTGGTATGGTTTCTCTCCTGTATGAATGCGTTTGTGTTTAGTTAAGTCACTACTTGCAGAGAATGATTTACCACAGATATCACAGTGATATGGCTTTTCTCCTGTATGAAAGCGTTTGTGCTTCGTTAAATCACTACTTGCAGAAAAAGATTTACCACAGATATCACAGTGATACGGTCTTTCTCCTGTATGAATGCGCTTGTGTACAGTTAAGTTGCCTGAATCAGAAAATGATCTGCCACAGATATCACAGTGGAATGGTTTTTCTCCTGTATGTATACGTTTATGTTTAATTAAGTTACTTCCTTCAGAAAACGATTCACCACAAATATCACAGCAATATGGCTTCTCTCCTGTATGAACACGTTTGTGAGTAGTCAAGTTACTACTTGTAGAGCATGATTTACCACAGATATTACAATGATATGTTCTTTCGCCCACACGAATACATTTGTGAATAGATAATGTTTTGTATGATGCCTTTCCTATTTTTTGCAGTATTTCATCATGAAAATCACTCATTTCAGGTTCTGTCTTATTCTGAACATTGTTGCCACAGAATTCATTTTCCATTCCTTCTCTCCCTGCAAAATATGGATATATTTCTTGTTTTCTTTTATATTATACTCCAAACAAATATTCCTTCTGCTAGATGCTGAAAACTGCTTTGTAAATTTGTCCAAGATTAATTAGAAAGCAGAGCCATGTTGCACATGCTGCAGTCTTTTGAGTAGAGGAATTTCACTGTTAATACACGTAATTGTACAAATGAATTTATATAAACATCGGTCTATTTGTTCTGTACAATAGCATTCTTCAGTATCTAAAGCCATGTAAATATTATTGAGACATCTGAATTTAAAAATTTCAAATGTGAATGTCAGCTGATGTTCTGAAATGACAGGAGAAACAGTATAAGATATACAGAATACTTGAATCAACTGTGAGAATTTTATTACATTTTTATATTGATAAAGTGTACCTTTTTAATTTGTCATTAAAATTATATCAGATAACTATACATATTTCCAGACCTTCAAATTGCATAAAATTAAATTAACAGAGTTATAGAGAAATTGTTTTGTGGAAATATTATTTGCTGTTGTTGTTTTGCTTCAGGCTAGCCTTGATTGAGCAGGTGCATAAACAAGTGTATTTCACCCATAACCATCCTAGCCTTCTCTCAAGCACAGTATATCTTGAACTGCTAGGGTTACCTTCTCAAGTTATGCCAACTCATGGCGGTTTCCATGACGTTTAAATTCCCCTCCTGGAAAGGATGCTGATCTGTCATGGGATTAATCATTTTTACCAGTTGAGTGGACCGGAGCAACATGAGATGAAGTGCTTTGCTCAAGAACACAACGCATTGCCCAATCCAGGAATCAAAACCACAACCTTACAATCATGAGTTCAACACCCTAACCACTAAGCCATACACCTCCACAACTTGAAGGGAATTTTCTGTTATTTTTGGCACTGAAAGTATAATGAAGGTTGCATATTAAGTACTTGTTACAGTATAGCTGAATCCATTAACTTACCTAAAGATAAGCTAAGGAAACTTACGTAAAGATTAGTTAATGATAAACAAATGGCAGGGAAAGATACATTTTATCATTTCTTTAATCATTGGACTGCAGCCATGCTGGAGCACCACATTCAACAAATCGATCCCAGTAGTTATTTTTTAAAGTTTGGTACTTATCTATTGGTTTCTTTTGCCAAACCACAGTTATGGGGACATAAACAAACCGACACTGGTTGTCAAGCTATGAGGTGTGGGTGGGATATAAACACTCGTACATATACGCACAATGGTCTTCAACACCAAATTCCGCGTATCAAATTCACTCACAAGATATTGTTCGACCCGGAGCTATACAAGACACTTGCCCAATTTCCCTCGCCGTGTGACAGAACCCAAAACCAGATGATCACAAAGCGAACGTCTTTAACACACAGCCATAACTGCTAAATATGCAGATTATAAAAACTTTCGGTGATCTTTCGATACGTTTACGGAAAAGGCCGATATTGAGGACTCGTATCGTAAGATCGCCAAACTTACTAACATTCACTCATGTATCGTTATGAACTTAACTTATTTAAACATTAATGGACGACAATCAACTTTGTAAAAGTTTATAACAAAATAATGATCTTGTAGAAGTTGGCTCCTGTAAGATTTTGATTTTAGCCAAGATAACACAAACAATGTCTTCTATTAAAAGCTGTAAGATTAAGAAGCCAATACCAAAGGAAAGTATTCCACAAAGTAAATCGTTAAAGACTACATTGTACTATAGTGTCAAGCTGATACTTATTATACATATAAAATAGCTCGAATTCACTTTTAAGTCATATACAAAATACTAAAATCATCTCAACATTTGAGGTTCTTTACACAAGAAGTAGAAATCTTTTTTCAAGTGTAACATTTTTCACTCTGTTATAAATACTGTAATTCGTTTATTTAATTATTTACACACATTAACATAGCCTTAAAGTAAATATCCGTCAACTTACCGTTATAAGATAAACAGCAATGAACAAAGTGCTTGAGAGGAATAAGATTGAAATTGATTAATGTTTTAAGGTGTGCTAATTATTTCCCTTTATATGACTTCTTTTTTCGGTGGAGATCTGATCGAAGCACATCATTATCACTTGATGTAAATTTCCTAGTATTTTTTAAATTTCAACTATTTCCACCGATTGAATATCTTTTCATCGTGTAAGATTACGATGTGTGTGAAAAACAATGTTGAGGTTTCTTGGCATTCTTTCGGTTTATGATCACAAATTGAAAGTGAGGAAAATTGTCGTCAGCAATCAGTATTGATATTTTGAAAAATAATTGCAATTTAATTTTTTTTTTTCTTTCGGAATCATAATCTCTGAGATCCACACACGAAAAAGTTTAAAACGATATTGAGCGATGTAATGCAGTGGGGAATTAAAAATTCGAGAAGTAATTTGAAATAGTTTCATATTTGTATGAAAACCTCTATTCTCCACCAAGTATTCATGATTGTAGATATGGCAATTGTGAGACTGGTGGCCTGGAAAAGAAAAGTTTTATCATGTGTATACACCATTAGACTTTCACTACAAGAGTTTGACTAAGAGACCTGCTTTGATTAAGCAGCTGGGTAATACAACTCTGCAAATCTAGAGACCTTGTTCACAAGAACCAAAAGAACTAGCTTATAGGTTGTTGCTGTATGAAAATAAGAATATTGGGAACAAAACTAAACTTTGTGGTACACTAAAGTTGATAAAAATGTGAGGCACACAGAGAGAGCTACTAAGCACACTCTGCTATGGTGCTGTGTGACAGAAAGCCTTCAGTCCAAGAGACAAATGCTCATGGGCAGGTAGCTGAGATAGAGCATTCACAGCAAATATGGTTGAATTATTTGCTCAAGAGCAGCAACACTTTTTACACAAAATTTCTCAAGGGCATGGGCCCACATTTGAGTGACATAAAAGAACAAACTTTTGATAAATCATCATCATCATCATTTAACATCAGTTGTCCATGCTGGTGGTATGGGTTTGGCAGTTTGACAAGAGCTGTACCAGACTCCAGTCTTTAGAATGGTTTCTATATCTGGATGCCCTTCCTAACACCAACCACTTTACACAGTGTGCTGGGTGTTTTTACATGGCACTGCACATGCGCTTTACACCACCAGAGGGACTGGTCTTAACACTTCTGCAGTAAAGTACGAGTCTTCTTCTGTAGGGCAAGGTGCCAGGCATCTCACCTGAAATGTTCAGCATCCTGATCGTTCCTCAGTACTTCCCTGTACAGATGGTTATTAAGGCGAATCTGTAGAATTGGTAGATACCTTTGTCACAAGGAGCTAAAGGATAGGCCAACATTTTATAAATTATCTTTCATGCATTATCAACTGTATTCCTGACGACAACAGAGAAGAATTGAAACAGTTCAGTTATTTCATTCCTTAAAGAATGCATTACAACTTACACATTGATGAAATTTGTTTTTCTTATGGTCCCTCTTGAAAACATGGAATTGCATGAAGCAATTTCTTTGTTCAAGCACAGCCACACGTTGCATTTGCAACACACTTCACTTGACAGTCCTTATATTTGCAACACTGTTGATCAGGTGTGTACTCAGGCAAATGCCCATACCCATCAAGGCAGACATCAGCCACTGGGGCTTATATCAAAGCCAGCTGTTGACAACAGCCATGGTTAGTGTATGATAAAAGATGTACATATACCAACAAGGGGATTTCATGTTGTACAATGCAGTCAAGGACATCCACCATGCATTTGTTGCACTCTTGTACAATAGCTGGTCAAGAGATAGTAATCTTTTTCTTTTCTTTTTTGTCGTCTCTCAGCTTGGAAAAATCATCAGCAGAGTCAGTCACATCCAGAGCAGAGTACTGGTTCAGGACAACCTCCCACTCCATTTGCTAACTAGGGATCAATCAATATGTGTCTACCTGGATGACTATAACCTTTAAAGGTCACACCTGAGTATGGCACAGTGACCAGATACAAGAATAAGCAAAAGCAGGTGCTGTTTTTCAATGGAGCAACACAATGGGCAGTACTAAGATTCAAATGAATAATAGTGAATAGTCCAGGAACTTGATTTCAAAGACACTGTCTTATTAACCTTTTGCCAGTCCAAAGCATTTTTGTAAGTTCATCCTAAACGTCCATACTTGCTTCCAGACTTTTAGTTAGTCCCTTTTTTTTCTTAGCATAAAAAAAAAGTCCCAAGTTACTCTGATAGTTGAAAAAAGTTGGGAATGTGTACCATACGTGATACATGGATGCCAGGGAAATTATGTTATGTGTACCACATGTGATACACAGGACAAGCAAATGGTTAATATTTTTAATACTCTGGAAAAGTTGTTTCTATTAGTTTTCCTAAATTTAGCATGCAAAATGAAGAAAAATTGTTGATGAGACACTAAATTGTCAACCTCAGTAAAAAAGCAACAAATTCAAATTATTTCAGAAACATATTTTTATTATTCAATAAAACAATTTTAATCAGTCTTTCAAAATTAGACACAAGGCCAGAAATTTCAGGGAAAGGATCAGTCAATTACATTGACTTTATTGATCCCAGAAGGACAAAAGGCAAAGTTGAACTCACTGAGAGTTAAACTTAATGTATCAGACCATGATTAAATGCTGCAATACATTTGAGTTTGACACTAACAACTCTGTCAACCCACATTTTATTTAGACAGGTACTTTATTTTGTTGAATCCTAAAGGATGAAAGAACGAGGACAAACGTAAAACACAGTTGAAAGGCTTGATCTTTTTTTTCTAAAAAATATGCCTAAAAGATTACATCATACAATTATGAAATCTGTAAAAAGTCATTTTCTCAAAAGGATAATCTAACTACTCACAAACGTATTCATACAAAAGAAAACCCCTATCACTGTGAAATGTGGTATATCATTCCCTCAAATGTGTTCAGTTTTGTCAATGTCTGTGAGGATAAAGTAGTGCAACAAGATATAATGGGTGAGTGACAAAGAAGAGCAGTTCCCCAATAAATCAGAATATACCAATGCTGAGTGAAGCCGAGGGACTTGGGGGTGATGGTGATAATTCCTAAGCTATACCACCCATTCACCTTCTCCTTAGTCAGGAGGGAATCATGCCAGAAGTGATGAAATGAGACAAATTGCATCAATATTCTTTGAGGAGATATGAAACCTGACTTTCCAGTCTCTAGTCTAACTATCAGCATTTCTTTGATCCCTTTCAATTGTTACTACCCTTATCCATCACCACTACATCAAGCTATTTGTTTCAACCACCATCGTAAATCAAGATTGTATAACCATCTCTCGTCTTTTAGACATTGTTATAAAGCTACCAGCCAATCCCTTGCAGAGCAAGTGTGGGAAATAAGGAACAGTAATACTGAACTTGAGATTATGTGGAACATAGGAGGGCCCCATCATATTCTAATAGAAGGTATGGCTGCACCAAACAGTACAAAATATTAAAACATCAAGGTAACCTACTTAATAGAGAAACTGAACTTAGTTTATCAGTTTGCACCAGATTCAAAGGGTGTCCAGACCCAAAACCTGTTACATAACATTTATCACGTGTCATCTGAGCACAAAACTTGAGAACCCTTTATAAAATAGATATTGAATGTGGTAAATGCCATGTTTCTGTCTGCCCTCAATGGTTCACAGACTTTAGAATGATCTCAGGTCAAAAAAAGGGATACCATAATTCTATGACAGAGAAATGGTCGAGCGACCAAATTGGTCCTTGTAGTGCCTGACCTGTGTGTCTTCCACTACAATTACTGTTGAGCAAAAGTAACAGCAAAAACCAATCACTGATACAGAAGCTGCAGAAATTTGACCACTGGTTTTTGATCTAAGCCGAGAAATAATGGATATTAAAACAAAAATTTGCATAGAACCTCACAATGAGAGATCATATTGGAATGCCTTGCTTAAAAATTTGCCTACAGCCCTTGTTGAATTTAGGTGCACTGAGAAAGCTACTGAAACTGGTGCACATAAAGTAATTGTCATTGGCTTATCTGAAGAAATAACTGATCTTCAGGCATTTGCTGACAACTCATCCAAGTACTTAGACTGCGTGCTTCCAAAGAAAAGAAAATGGAAAACATGCATAATGAAATTTAAACCAGAATATAACATAGGTGTATCTTATTATGGCATATAATGACTCATTTTATCATAACTAGAGTGGTTATCCCATTATCAAATAAATCAATAGTATATTTTCTCCCTTCTGGAAACATGTTACATAGAATATGAGTATTCTGATAAAATGCTTTTCCAAAATTATCACAATGGTATGATGAGTTTGTTAGCTCACTGTTATATTTTCTTTACTGTATGAATACATCAATGGATATGCAAGATATTTTCTTGGCAAAGAATGACCTTTAGTATTGATATGGTTACTCTTTTGTATAAATATATACATGTATAGTAAAGTGACTTGTTCGTAAAGTCACTATTTCAAGAGAATGATTTACCATAGATATCACAGCAATATGGTTGCTCTCTTGTTATAGATAAAGTAATTCATTTACTTCTTTCAGATAATGATTTACCACAGATATCACAGCAATATAATCCTTTTCCAATATGAATCGACTTGTATGTTAAGACACTCCCAGCAGCGAATCATTTACCACAGATATTGAAGTAAATGATATAACACACAATTCTTGAACAAAATTAACACTCTCAAGTCCACCAATATGTATAATGATAAGGAATCTTCCAAAAATATTTGAGTAGCAATAGAACACTTTTGCACTGGCTTAACCGTAGTAATAACGGAAACTTCATGAAGGTCACTGAGGCAGTCATAGATACTTGCTGAAGGAAACAATGTGTTAAAAGATTCCAGAAGAAAATACAGCAAGAAGGTGTACATCAGGTAACCAATGGACATGGAGAAAATAACTAAGTGTTGTATTACAAGCTGTAAACTTTTGAAGACTGTTAAAATAATTTAGAAAAGAACTGTTGAACCAGTTATTTTGCACAATTATGACCCAAACAGTCCCTCAGGAAGTACAAGTCAGCATTATTGCAGACAACAAGCAAGCTAAAAACAGGCCAGGAGTTAGTACTGTAGGCCAAAATCAATTGCCTGAAGGTACATGCTTAGAACTGCCTTCCACTGTACTTCAATCATGATCCAAGATAAACGATGAACCATTTGGTACAGCCAAAGTGAAGATGATTGATCCAACAAATGGAAAACAACACAAAGTAGTTCCACAATGTTCATTCCAATTTAGTCTGCATTACAGATCTCATTGTTACACACCAGGTGAATTTATGGTTATTAACCAGGCTGAAAACTGCAGCCCAAGTAGCATAAACAAAAAGTATTCAAGGATGGTGTAGGTACAACAGCAGGAATACAGAAACTAGAGATAGACAATGTGGCCCAGCCCATCAAGTTCCAATTATTCTGGAAGCTGACATGAAGGCTGAACTACAGAAATGAACTCATGGCAAGCTAAGAATATACATGAACTTCAAAGTTCAGAACTCAGCTCTGAAATACAAATTTTATTTTGTAGCAATCATAAAGGATGCCTATCCTAAAGATGCAAGAATATTTGAAGAGTATTTTACTTTGATAGATTATGCCCAGGGTATTGGCATATTCAAGTAACAGAGTTTACTATATCGCAAAGGTCCTATAGACAATTCAAATGACTTTGTCTATTCTTTAAATTGGATGTATTCATCAGGAACATTTCAGTAAAAACTACAGTGAGCTTTGGTAGGAGTGATGTGTAGCTGACAACAATGTCATAAATTGGAAAAGCATTGACAGGTACAAAATGTAACCAATGGACATGGAGAAAATAACTGCTGTAAACTGGTGAACCAGTTATTCTACACAATTACAACCCAAACAGACCCTCATGAAATACAAACGACGGAGGATTCAGAGCAGCACTTCAAGAAAAGCAAAAGTGCAGCCACTAGTACACCAGCATGGCACTGAGGGATGTACAGACATGCTATGCCACAGGAGAGGCAAACTTGG
Organism: Octopus maya; assembly: GCA_027122535.1. Classification (NCBI taxonomy): domain Eukaryota; kingdom Metazoa; phylum Mollusca; class Cephalopoda; order Octopoda; family Octopodidae; genus Octopus; species Octopus maya. Next base: position 3,613,217 of record JAOPJW010004006.1, read on the forward strand.
GCTACCCAATTCCTGGAATTATTGTACCTCGGATTACTGTTCCTATTGGATTGCGCCATTCCTCCACCAATATACTTTGAGATATATTCAAGTCACAAACCTATTAGGGAGATAATGCAAAAGCCTTGAATGAGATACTAAAGTGTTGGCAAAATAAGACTTACCAAGCTTGTTTAGGAATGAAGCTCAGTCACAAGTCAGCATTAATACATTGGACAAGATGTAGTGTAAACCACATATTACCAGGATTGTGGGAAACAGATGATGAGAGAAAATAGATAATCTCAGAAACACAATGTCTGTATATTCTGGTATTATGATAACTGTGGTATATGGCACCTTGAACCATGTGAGCAATAATGAAATTTGATCTACAGTCTGCAGCAAGGTTTGCAAACATACCTAAACAGAACTAGAGAATGTGTACTGGGTCAATGATGCCTGTTGAGATTGAGGATCAAGAAGCCTCGAAACATGTCAAATGAACTCCATGCCTAACAATGAGTAAAACTGATGACCCAAGGTATGGAAAAACCTTTCAATTGACTTGTTACAATGGCAAGACAATATTTATGAACTGTCAACCATTATAGCAACATGAAAGGTGACAAAGCCAAAAACAGACAACCGGAGGCTCTCATCATTTACATTGACCCTCAATTCACCCCTCAGATATGTATAACTCTTTTGCCACCAAACAACCAGTTCCTACCACTCCATCATGAGAATGATAGATGTTGGTGACATCATTGAAATGACTGTCACAAAGAAATAATTATGACAAAGAATACGTTCTTTGAGACCAGTAAATTGAAATTTGAAGAAATAATGCCCGTAGTCATATGAATTTGCATAATCTAAAAACTGAACACATGAATGTGGATTAGCTATGGTCAATTGGCAAAATTATATGTGATATAATGACTGAGTATTTTATTGCTAATCCAGTTAGACTTGGACATGTTGGTCATATTGTAGAAAGAAACAAGTCAGTCTTTAACAACCGAAAATATGTTATCATTTTCCTCAACAATAGATATTTGAAGGAACTGATGACATAACAAAGGAGTGTGTCTTTATTTCTGTAGACCAGAGACACTAACACATTACTACTTATTTAAGATTTCATGATATAGTGGAACATGACTACATCTAAATCAACTCTGATGTAATGTCTGTCGTGAACTCAAACCTTCTTTCTACCAACATTCTGACTCATTTTATTAAAGCAACACAACCTTTTGAGAGAATCAGTGTTGATTACAAAGGACCTTTGCCTTCTAATTCCCACAAATATTTTCTTACTGCCATTGATGAATACTCTCGCTTCCCTTTTGCCTTCCCTTGTCCCGACATGAGTGCTTCAACTATCAAAAAATGCTTCTGTAAATTCTTCTCCCTCTTTGGCATGCCCTCCTACATTCATTGACAGGACAAGTTTCATGTCTAATGAACTGAAAATGTTTTTACATAGTAAGGGAATTGCTACAAGTAAAACTACAGCATATAACCCCAGGGGAAATGGTCAGGTTGAACGTCTCAATGGAATTCTGTGGAAAACTGTAACACTGGCTCTGAAGACAAAAGGATCAGCAATCACTTAGTGGGAACTGGTTCTGCAGGTTTTGAGAAACCAGAATCAGAGCACAAAGGAAGACAAGACCAGTTGATGACAATGAGGAGGGCAACATTTCCTTGGGATACAGGATATCGTTCCTACTATTTCTACAGTGGCAGACTTCACAAATGTTGATGAAAATGTGAAAACCACTTAACCACAGGAAATAGGGGAATCAAAGGCACAAAGCATTTAGTGGACTGAAAAATCATGATCTCATTCTTATCATTATTATCCATACTATATAACAAAATAATGATATATGCTCACTATCTATGAATATCTAAAGCTAGTTAGCCAATATCTTGCAGAGAACGACTTACCACAGTGATATGGTCTTTCTCTTGTATAAATACATTTGAGAGTAGTTAAGTTACCTTTTTAAAAGGATGACTTTCAACAGTATCATATAGGTATGATGTTTTTACACCTCTATCTTAACCAACTGTGATTTATTCTGAAGCCTGAAAATGTGGCAAATTCCTTTCTGAGGTTTTGAATGCAAAATCAGCTTGTCATCATTCTGAACAATGAAGAGAGATATTTTGCAAATAATCTCACCCAGAGCAAATACTGTTTCTGCCAATGTCATTAGATATTCTGAAAGAATAGAAAAATAATATAAGACATAGAGAATAAATAAAAAGTAGAGATTAAACAATGGAAATTTTACATTTCAATATTGATGATTTTTTTTATCTGAACAACTGAATTTCATGATTTATTAAAATTACACTGTACAACTTTGTGTGAAGTCAATGTATTTGCAGATTATACATAGACTTTCAGACTGCCCATATGGTCCCAGGTTCAGTCCCACTTCACAGCATCTTGGACATTTTCTATTATAGCCCCAAGCCAACCAAAGTCTTCTGAGTGGATATGATAGGTAAAAACTGAAAAGAGCTCATCATAGATCTTTATATATATCATCGCTTTAACATCCCTTTTCCATGCTTATTTAGTTCAGATGGAGTTAAGACAGATTTTCTATGACTGGATGCCCTTCCCGTTTCCAAGCAGAGCAATATTTACCCATGATTAGGCATTGTTTTGGAAGAATTTTGGAACTGACATTCAGTTACAACAATCACGCAATGTTAAGACAAGGAGACACAAACAATCTCACAAACATATATGATGAGCTTCTTTCAGCTTCTTCAATTCAGGGCTTAAAACTTGTCATGACAGATGATGGTTGTAAATAAGCATCATTATTATGCAAATGTAATAAAATGTTTTAAAAGAAATTTAAAGTACCTACGTGATAACTGTAAACCTATTTTGGGTCACCCTGTGTATGTCTGTGTATGAGTGGTTAACTGTGTGTCGGTGACAGTAGCTGTCAAGAAAATAAAAGTTGGTCTTGAACATCAAAGCATGTGTGGTATATCAAAACAAAAATAATAAATGCATAAAATCTTTTTACGGATTTTACCGAACACACCATCAAAACAGCTGGGAAGGAATGACAGGTAAAATATCTATATTGAAAGAATGCCAAAAAGGCTAAAGAAAAAAATGGTTTTAAAGTTTACTTACTGATATAATTTTGAATTGGACTCATTTTCATATTCCCAGCAGCAATTCTTTTTATGACACTTGCTGACGATAATGTTTCCGTTTCTTTTCGGTTAAGAAACGAATAACATTCCGTCCTATTGCTGATATTCACCAGCATTGCGAAGTGCTCCACAATCAAACCTTCTTTTGTCCACTTCCTTTTCTGATGAAAAATTTACATAATCTGTAAAAAAAAAAAAAAAAAAAAAAATTAAAAAAAAAAATGCGATCGTGAGAAAATTCCTTTTCGCTTTCATTTAATTATCGAATCATGCCGATTATCACGGATTATTTTTCTTACACGCGTTTCCTATCACTATGCCGATGTCTGTAATTTCGAAGCTCGCTTTGCAACCACCTGACTTCGGATTCAGTTCCGGTGCATGACACCTCATATGTCTTCTACTACATTCTCAAGCAGACCAATCACTTGGGAGTGAAAATCGTAGGCGGCAAGTGCAAGTCCAGCATGTATGTATATATGTGAGTTTTTGTATTTGCTTGTCACAACCACCACATGATAGCTGGTGTTGGTTTGCTTACGTAGCAGTAACTTTGCAGTTCAGTAAAGCCGACCGATAGAATAAGGGTAGATTCCCCAGCACCCAGCATGGCCACAGGGTTAACAAACAGTTCAACGTCGTAAAATCGCGCTAGTAAATTGCCCTTAAAAACAAAATGGAAGTATGTTGCGAGTGACATCTCGTAGTTCCACGTTAAAATTATGCAGCGTACCAATGCATCCAACATATATTTTACATGAAAATCGTACATATATTTTATACAAGACAATCACATTTGCGGGAAACCAGTAGTCACTATTACTCATGAAGATATGATGAAAATAAATCATCACTAGTTTCTAATTTTCACTTAAGTTTCCTTTTGGCTAACAGCCATCGCCCTTGTAATGTCTTTTGGATTTTATCATCATTTGGATCAATAGAATTGAGTGAACGCTTGACAATTTCATGAGTATATATATACGTTGCCAAGACCCATGTAGTAAGTGGACCCATCAATCAAAATAAGTCACAGACTTGTCAAGATTCGCTCGTTACTTTCTGTGTGCGTGACAGCACGTGTTGTCAAGTCTCACACTTGTCAAGATTCGCTCGTTACTTTCCGTGTGCGTGACAGCATGTGCTGTCAACTATAAACACATGAAATACCACTAATATAGCCTTTTCCACGCACATACATATACATAGTATTTTTGTATGCCGTATGGGCAACAATAACGAAGGAATGCCTTTGTGTGTGGAATGTAAATAACAAAATGTCGCATTTTAAACTTGGCAAAAAGCCTTGTATATTTATAATGTGCGAGTTATGTATGTATATGTACAGAATTCATACATACATAACTCCTACATTATAAATATGCAAGGCTTTTCTCAAGTTTAAAATGCGACATTGTTTTTGTTATCTACATTCCACACGCATACATACTAACGAACAAATCTTGAGAAGTCGGAAACTTATTTCGATTGATTGCCAAACGTGCTCTTTGAAATTTTCATATATCCACTATCGTCACTTCCGGCTTATTTTCCAAGGACAATTTACTTTCACTATTTTATGAGGAAAAACTGCATGTGAAGTGGCCAATCCTCTAACTGAAATAAAGGATATGGTATCAAATTTTAAAATTCAGCGGGTTTAGGATTAGCTACCCCTTACATCGTGAGGAAGGAAAAGGATACATAATCATATGCCGACTTCCTTACGTTTTTCAGCATCCGTGTTTCAAACAAGAATTACGATTCTGAAGGAATTTTTGCCATTTTTCGTTTTGACAATCGAAAGATTGTCGGAATGGCTGTCACGATTAAAATGAAATATTTGTTTCTTCGGTATTTTCGTCATTTTATAATATCCCATATTCTGAAACATTCGCATTTTTTCTTACTCCTAAAACCAATGTTTTTCAAACTTCTAAACACCAACCTTTCACCGTACCTTATGTGGTGCATCAAGGTACGTTCTTTTACGCTTAGAGTAAAACTCAAGCATAATAATTAAAGTCGGTAGGTATTCTAACGAAAGATCACCTTCAAGTCGTATATACAAATGAAAGCAAAACATTTTATAAGCGAGTCAAGCTGATCGTAGCACTGCGTCAAAGTAAATTTTCTTCCGCGACCTCCTTCCACTCTTACATACCCAACAATGTCCTCACATCGAAACAGGATGTAATTTCACATAAATCGTCATAAAAAAATACATTAACCAAAAAAAAGCTGTTTACGACTCGTTTAAATAATCGAGTCGTAAATAGAATCACAACACGAAATAAATAATCAACTATTATATATATAGACATTACTTACATGTCAATAGAGTGGGATTGTGAAAAGGTCAAAATGAAACCCACAATGTCGTTAAAATTTCATCTTATGACAAATCCCCACAGGAGACAATGGCATAATGTTTTGTGTTAGATCTTTATATGAACCTAACATCTGCCTGATTACTTATGTATACAAGTATAACATGGTCATTGGGGGATGATCAACTGCACAGCTTACAGGGTTCTTGTAGGAAATGAAATGAAAAGAATTGATCGAGACACTGCGTACACCGGTTAAGTCGTTTCTCATTGGTTAATGGTGTTCAGGTGGTCTGTGACATAAACTGATCGTTGTTGTTTAGCCCTAGGTCAGTACTGCAGGAGTGGCCTATGGCTGAAATACTAGAATTGATGCAACATTTCCATTGACACTTACAGCTCAAATTCTAGTCAAGTCGTTCATGCGTCACCGTTTTTCTTAAGCATTTACAAAAAAAAATATAGAAACAAATAAATCATTGAACTTTTTAACACAGTGAAAATTTTATGAAGTTGTAAAACTTCAGTGGGTATGTAAAAAAAGCGGATTTGTTATGGCGGAAAGTGAATGGTTCACAAAACTGAAACATGCGAAACTGGAGTAATTTGTACGCCGAGCAGCATTCCACACACGCCGACTAAGTGATTGATCGTATGGAGTGCAGTGCGACACCCTGGACATGTTGCACACCTCCCAGTCTATTTTTATATCCCTGTAGATTCTGTCGATGTCCTCAGCAGAGGAACGCAAGGTGCACTCGAATCAATGAAACAGCTTATAATGCAAATGTGAATTATACACCACACCCGTCTTCAGAATTTAGCAGTGTGTCAATAAGCCACACCCGGTCTTAAAGGGTTAATATTGCAAAGAACGTGTCCAACACTTCGATGAGGATTTTCTAAATGAACGTGTAAAAATAGGAATTTTTTTTCCACTATTAGAATCTCATTATATTACCGTTAACAAGCTTTTCTAGGAGCATAAATATTTTGATTTGGTAGTTTTAAAAACGTTTGGTGCAAATGAAATTGTATATGCCTTGAGCAAAAAGGAAAAAAGCTAGTAAAAAAGAAATTAATGTTTAAAAATCTATTAGTTACTGGGACTTACAAAATCAGGGTAGGAGTTAACAATCACTATAAGAAATTAACGAAGTTCTATCATTACCTCTGATTAAATGTCCATGTGACATTCTTTGTAATTTAAAAATTTTTATATCAGATACTTGTTCTGAATTTCTCTCTAGAAACATCGAATTTTTCGGAGCAGAAAATTCTAAATGGTTTTCAACTAAATTGTATAATTTACTTTAAGAAGATAGGGGCGTGGTTTTAGAGAATCTGGCTGCTATTTCTAGCACGACGAGTGACTACTGCAGTAATAAAGTATTACGTAATTGTAATAATGTTCTTATGGTGTTTTGTATTAGTTTGGCTACTAAGGATGATTTTTTTTTTCATTTTACGGTATACTACAGCCGTCTTCTTTGGTACAAAGAATTTGTTTAACCTGAAGTCAGTTCTCTTTCAGCAGAATATAATTAAAAGCATTCTTGTCGTGGCCATCGCATCTTCAGTTACATTTCTTTTTAAACGTGGTAAAGTGGTATACCTCTGACTTCGTCACCCAGTGTCCTTCCTTGGTACTCGTGTACCAAGGTCCCTGTAAGGATCAGGGTGTCAGAAGCGGATGAGAAATTTAGAAATTTCAATTTTCTTTTTTTACGTGAAGACTACTCTTGAAAAAAGAGATTTCACATCTAGCAGTCATTAAAACGAAGCTATTGCTTATTATTTACTATTTTAGTTATTTCATTATAAATCTCAACTTTGTTATAAAGTAAATTTCCACAACATAATATTTGTAATATTGTAACAGCTTAAGTGAAAATGTTATATGGTTATTGTAGGGATGTAGCTTGACCCAGCCTGAGATTTGAAACCAAATCCACCTGCTTGCTGCTTGTCAAAACGAGTGGGAAATCCTCTCCACACTAGATAATTGATGAGGAAACACTCGACCCCCTATGATCTGTGCTGGTCAAGGAAAGGTCAGTCCTTTGTTTAGGGTTTGACCTACATTACTGACCATAGTTTATATAACAGAGAGAATTTCCTATCTCTTCCTCTTGTGTATTAGTCAGACCAAGGAGCAAAACGCTCTTTTCTGTCAGCCATGACCAAGGCAAGTCAACCCACAGTTTATGGAACCTCCTGTCACAAGTCCCAGGCCCACACAGCTTCACAGAACGCTGTTGGGTAAAGTAACCTCAAAATATCAAGGAGGAAAAGTGGTGACAGACTGATAAAGATGGTGATTACATCTTTGAAGCAACAACCAAAGATGATGTGAATCAATTCCTCCATGCAATGACTACTGTTATCATTAGTCTTGCAGTGGAATGGTCTGAACCAGAAGTGTAGAAAAAAAGGTAAACATCTCTATGTTATGAGTAAGAGAGGTGGATAAAAAAAACAACACAAGTTGAAAAACAAAAAAAGTCAAATTATTTCCAAAAAATTTTTTATTATTCAATAAAGCATAACAACAACAATGATAATAATAATAATAATGGTTTCTTATGTGGGCACAAAACCTAACATATTGAAGGGAAGGAACAGTCGAATCGACCCCAAAGTTTGATTGGTACTTTATTTTATCAATCCTGGAAGGATAAAAAGCTACATCAACTTTGGTGTGATTTGAACCCAGAATGTAAAGCGATGTAAAATACTGCAAAGTATTTTGTACAATACTCTAACAATTCTCTCATCAACACCTTAATATTGGATTCACATTTTGGCACAAGGCCAGCAATTTCAGGGGAGGGGTAAGTCAATTACATCAACCCCAGTACTCAACTGGTACTTGTTTTATCAACCCCCAAAAGGATGAAAGGTAAAGTCAACCCCAGCGGAATTTGAACTCAGAACGTAAAGGTGGATGAAATGCCTTTAAAGAATTGTGTCCAACAGGTTAACGATTCTGCCAGCTCACCACCAATATGTTGATAATTGTTTGTAAGGTACAAATGGAGGGAGGGAGTTAATTGATTACACTGACACCACTGACCGGTACTTTACTTTGTCAACCCTAGAAGGATGAAAAGGTAAAATTGGTTTCAGTGAAATTTGAACTCAGAATGTAAAGAGCCATAACTAAATACCACAAGGCATTTTTGTTCAACTCTGTGACAATTCTGCTTTTACCACCTTAATAATCCTTTCTACTATAGGCACAAGGCCTGAAATTTGGGGAGGAAGGGGCTGGTCAGTTCCATTGACCCCAGTGCTCAACTGGTACTTATTTTATCGACCCTGAAAGGATGAAAGGCAAAGTCAACCTTGGTGACATTTGAACTCAGAACGTAAAGAGTCAAAAGAAATGCTGCTAAGCATTTTTGTCCATTGC
>JAOPJW010004006.1:3858574-3873896 GCA_027122535.1 Octopus maya
TCGTCTAGGCCTAAGTCTACGGAGAACTGAGTCATTGTTAATATGTATATGTAACTCTCACCAAATGAATTGATTGCTACTTCCTTTCGTTTATCCATTCACTCGCATATGTATGTATGTGCGTGCGCGCATCCGTTAATCGTTAATTAATGAAGTTAATATTTACGTTAACGTTTTAACTTTTAAGTTAACTTTGGAAATCATTATCCGACTAATTAACTTCTGTTAATTCAAGCTAACTTGATTTAACTTCAATTAATTTGAAGTTAACGGATTTTATAGTTTGGGCACTTTTTTTTAAAGGTATTTTTGATGATTTTAGAGCAAAAACTGATTTTTTGTTTTTTTTCTGTAATGGAAATTAACGTTAACGGTTTATCGATAAATTCCGTTACATTTTTAAAGAACTGATTTATGGTTATCGAAGTTAACATTTTGGTTAACGGATTAACGGTTAACGAAGTTAGACTTTCGATCAACGGTGTCCACCTTCGTAAATAAAATAGTAAAATATATTGGTTCCAACTTTTGGGACAAGGCCAGCAATTTCGAGGTACGGGGTAAGTTGATTACATTGACCCCAGTGCTGAACTGGTACTTATTTTATCGACCCCGAATTAATGAAAGACAAAGCCGACCTCGGTAGGATTTCAACTCAGAACGTAAAGGATGGACGAAATTATGCTAAGCATTTCGCCCGGCGTGTTAACGATTCTGCTAGCTCGCCGTTTTAAAAGAGTAAAATATATTTATAAAAAGACATACATTCGTAAAAACAAACAAACAAAAATGCACCTTTTCCTCGACTCACGACCACAAAAAATAAAAAATAAAAAATTTTAAAAATCTATTTACGGATGTTGGGTAGCAGTGCGTACGGACTGGGCGCGTATGAACATCAAAAACCAAAAATTAGGTGTAAGAGGAACCAGATGTAGTGTGCAAGGAAGAAAACTTCACGGGTCTATGCACCTGATGCGTATAGATGAGAAGAGGTGTATAAAGTGCTGATCACTTAAGTTGGGTTGAGCTTGTGGAAGAGATGGAACAAAGAAGTGAAGGCTGATCTTAGGACTTTGAACCTCATGGAAGAGATATCAAAGGACTTGGATATGTATTAATCAAGAAGACTAGCCAGTCTTGACGAAACAGATCCTGGAAATACAATGTGTGTGCGTGAGAGAGAGAGAGTGCGTGTACACACACAAAATTACGCCTTTCAACCAATTACTTTTTTAAGCTTTCCCTCACCACCTACCATCTTCCTATCACTAGCCCTACCACTATTGTTACTTTATTATTCTGCTGTTGTAATTGGAATTAAATAAAGTAGAACTAAGTATTTCGTCGTATTCTTCTGCGAAACCAGTTATCATTCTCACTGTTCAGAACCACATCACTCGTCATCTCTCCTTAATTTTAAATATTGTCCCTCTCCGCAATTATTTTATAACGATCACCCTTCACTGCACCAAATTATCTCTTTTTCTCTACTACCATGTATCTCTCACTCTACATGTACAAGGTTTACCTCTTCACTCGCTCTCGTACTATTGCCAACGAGGAAGCACAAGGAGACAGCAATCATGTGTGAAGGTGGAGCAATCACTATGTATATCATTGTTCAGTTTTATTTCAAGATTGCGTTTGTGCATGCATTTGTGTGCGCGTGTGTGTATTTCGTGTAGAAACTGCGGCTATAAACAGAGAGCCAGCTTTGTTGCTTATTCAGACAAAAGAATTGTTTGTTTCATTTCAGTCGCGGATTTTGCTTTAGAATATTGATGCTAAAATCTTTGGAAACAGCACCGTAACAACGAAATCATTTCTTTCATCGTTTAGTAAGTAAACACAACACACCGATTCACTGTTTACACCTCAAAACGGTAAGTTGACGATTTTCTTTGAAGCTGTAAATAGAATTATCTTTCTCTTCGACTATACAGTAATTATACAGAAGTGAGCGCTTATTAGAAACAAATCTTTAAAATATTAGTGGAAAGCCCATGTTGTTTCGTTTTATATTTTTCTGGCAAGTATTGAATACAACATCAGATTTCCCACTTCACTATAATCTAATCTGAGAGAACTTCAGTATTTCCCTTTCCAATAATATCTTATTTGCAAGCCTCTCAGATCCGTCTGTGTTATCAATAAGACGTAAATAATTTCGAAAGTGATGGAACCTGTTGTAAACAACAAGCTTCCTTATTCCTTGCAGTAAGACTCGTTTGTGATAGCAACTGTGGCTTCTGCAGAATCAAATCCATCAATAAGACAGAATTCATTTTACATTCACTGTATTGCCATTTGACCAAGTCTCGGGTGGAAACTTCTTGAGATATTTCCTTTTGTAATGGGGAAATTGGTTAAAATCTATATGTCTTGAGAAATTTGTGCAGAGATCTATTCCATTGGACCCATTATATTAACTTCAAGTTCACTCAGATCATACCCTATCATCTTAAAAAACAAAGGACACTTTGAATAATATAATGTGTTGGCCAGATTTGGAATAATTTTAATCATAAATCTGCTCAGTCCTGTCTGGAATTCAAGCAGTGTGAAATAACATTTCTGTGGAGAGAGGAATTTTATTGTTCATTATTCTGTAATTTATTACTATAATGTTATACAATCTGAATGTATAGTGGCTGTTTTCTAAAAAGTTATAGACATTGTTGTATGATATGATTTTAATGAAAAAATTATATGGTATGGTTCAGTTCTAGTAAGGGTTTATATCTAGAGATTATCTATGTAAATATGTAAAATTGATACTGTTAAATATCTGCTTTTTAAGTATTCTTGATATGCTGTTTTTTTTTGTTTTTTTTTTTAAATTTCAGAACGTCAGATGGCCTTGGTAATTAAAGAATCTTTTTACTTCACATGCATCATCAATATTTCTCATCTTTTAAAAAGAATAAAAGAAGCTGCTACACAGAACAGATAGAACCCGTTTTGTAGAAATCTGTGGTAAAAGTTCCTCTGAAATATTTCATCTGAGTGAAATTATTTGTGGCACTTTTCTACTTTGCTTTCTGGAATATGGACAAAATGAATTTGGAATGTAATGAAACTTGGACAAGTTTGTAAAAGAGTTTCCAGCACTTTCAGATGCCTAACTGATAACTGTTGATGGAAATATAGCAGGAGAAATATCTGTTGGAAATGAAATACAAAATTAATGAAGAAAACTTTATTGGGAAGAGAGAAGAAATATAATGGCAAATTAATTCCATGTAAACAGTTTAAATACAAAATATAATATAGAAAGCTTGGTTTTTTGCATGAGATACTGTAAGAAACACATACAACATCATATTACCCTTGAAGGCTATTTTCTTTAAAGAGTAGCCTAACTACTTGCAAATTTATTCATACAGGAGAAAAACACCATTTCAGTCAAATATCTGTGGTAAGTTGTTTCTTGGAAGCAGTAACTTTACTAAATACAAACATATTCATAAAGCAGAAAGGTCATAGCATTGTGACCTCTGTGGTAAATCATTCTCTTAAGCAATTGCATTAAATGTACAGAGACGCATTCATACAAGAGAAATGTATAAATCGTTTTTAGGCAGTAGTAACTTGCCTAGGAAGAAACGCTTTCATAGAAGAGAAAAACCTTGTCTCTGCAATATCTGTGGTAAATCATTCTCTGTAGGTTTCGCCTTAACTGAACACAAACGCATTCACACAGGAGGAAAGCCATATCATTGTGATATATGTGGCATATCCTTCTCCAGAAATAGTAACTTAATTAGACACAAACATCTCCATACAGGAGAGATGCCCTATCACTGTGATGTCTGTGGTAAATCATTCTCTGTAAGCAGTAACTTAATTACTCACAAGCGCACTCATACAGGAGAGAAACCATATCGTTGTGATATCTGTGGTCAGTCATTCTCTCAAAAAATTTCCTTAACTACTCACAAATACACTCATACAGGAGAGAAACCATATCCTTGTGATATCTGTGGTAAATCATTTTCTCTAACTAGTTATTTAACTATTCACAAACGCACTCATTCAGGAGAGAAACCATATCATTGTGATATCTGTGGTAAATCATTCGCTCAAAGTAGTTACTTAACTATTCATAAACGCACTCATACAGGGGAGAAACCATATCATTGTGATATCTGTGGTAAATCGTTCTCTGTAAATGGTTATTTAACTGTTCACAAACGCACTCACACAGGAGAGAAACCATATGATTGTAATGTGTGTGGTAAATCATTCTCTCAGAATAGTTACTTAACTATTCACAAATATACTCATACAGGAAAGAAAGCATATCATTGTGATATCTGTGGTAAATCGTTCTCAGTAAATTCTAACTTAACGAAACACAAAGACATACATACTAGAATGGAGCCATATTACTGTGATGTTTGTGGTAAATCATTTTTTCAGAAAACATACTTAAATGTGCATAAACGTGTTCATACAGGAGAAAAACCATACCACTGTAATATCTGTGATAAATCGTTCCTTCGAAAAGCTAAATTAACTGTTCACAAACGCATTCATTCAGGGGAAAAGCCATATCATTGTGATATTTGTGGTAGATCATTCTCTGAAAGTGGTAACTTAGCTATACATAAACGTCTGCATACAGGAGAGAGACCCTATAGCTGTGACATCTGTGGTAAATCATTCTCTTATAATGCTAACTTAATTAACCACAAACGCCTACATACAGGAGAAACACCTTATCATTGTGATGTCTGTGGGAAATCATTCACTGAAAGTAACAATTTAACTGTTCACAAACGTGTCCATACAAGAGAGAAGCCATATTGCTGTGATGTTTGTGGTAAATCATTCTCTCAAAATGGAAACTTAACTACTCACAAACGCATTCATACAGGAGAGAAACCATATCACTGTCATACTTGTGGTAAATCATTCTCTCAGAATGGTTGCTTAAATATTCACAAACGCACTCATACAGGAATGAAACCATTATCACCATGATACCTGTGGTAAATCACTCTCTCAAAGGGGACTGTTAAATTATCACAAATGTATTCATATAGGAGAGATATATACTGTGAGATCTGCAGTAAAATATTGTTGAAATCAAGTGACTTAATTGTAAATAACCAGAATCAAATCCATTAATTAGATGTAATTCATTTTACATTCACTGTATTGCCATCTGACCAAGTCTGGACTGAAATCTTGCAAAGATATTTTCTTTTGTAATGAGAAAATTAGTTAAAATCTGTATGCCTTGAGAAATTTGTAGAGAGATATATTCTGTTGGACCCATTGTAGTCACTTCAAGTTCCCTCAGATCATACTCTATCATAAAAAAAAACCCAAAAAACAATGGACACTGTGAATAATATAGTCCTTGATATATAAAATAATGTGTTGGCCATACTTGGAATGATTTTGATGATAGATCTGCTCAGCACTGTCTGTGTTTCAGGCAAAGTGAATAACATTTGTGTGGAAAGAGGAATTTATGTAATTCATTATTATAATGTTATATAATCTGAAGATGTAGTGGCTGTTCTCTAAAAAATTATATACATTGTTGTATGATGTAATTTTAAGGAAAAAATTATAAGGTAAAGTTCAGTTGTTCTAGTAAAGGTTTATATCTACAGATTATCTGTATAAAAATGTAAAACTGAAACTTAAATATCTGCTTTTTAAGTATTCTTGATATCTTATACTATTGTTCTTATTTATTTATTTATCTATTTATTGCAGCAAGTCAGATGGCATTGGTATTAAAGAGTCTTTTACTTCACATGCATCATCAATATTTCTCATCTTTTAAAAAGAATAAAAGCTGCTACACGGAACAGATAGAACCCGTTTTGTAGAAATCTGTGGTAAAAGTTTCTCTGAAATATTTCATCTGAGTGAAATTATTTGTGGTACTTTTTTTACTTTGCTCTCTGGAATATGGACAAAATGAATTTGGAATGTAATGAAACTTGGACAAGTTTGTAAAGGAGTTTCCAGCATCTTCCGATGCCTAACTGATAACTGTTGATGGAAATATAGCAGGAGAAATATCTGTTGGAAATAAAACACAAAATTAATGGAGAAAACTTTATTGGGAAGAGAGAAGTATAGTGGAAAATTAATTCTGTGTAAGCAGTTTAAATACAAAATATAATATAAAAAGTTTGGTTTTTCGCACAAGATACTGCAAGCAACACATACAACATCATATCACTCTCAAAGTCACGCAGACACATTCATACAAAAGAAATGTATAAATCATCTTTAGGCAGTAGTAACTTATCTAGGAAGAAAGGCTTTCATAGAAGAGAACAACTGTATCTCTGTGATATTTGTGGTAAATCATTCTCTGTAAGATTTAACTTAACTGTACACAAACGCATTCACACTGGAGAGAAGCCATATCACTGTGATGTCTGTGGTATATACTTCTCCAATAGTAAATACTTAATTAGACACAAACGTATCCATACAGGAGAGACACCTTATCACTGTGATGTCTGTGGTAAGTCATTCTCTGTAAGCAGTAACTTAACTAGACACAAACGGCTTCATACAAATGAGAAGCCATTTTGCTGTGATATCTGTGGTAAATCATTCTCTCTCAATGATTCTTTAGCAATTCATAAACGCACTCATAAAGGAGAGGAACCATATCATTGTGATATCTGTGGTAAATCATTCTCTGTTAGTTCTGACTTAACAAAACACAAAGACATGCATACAAGAAAGGAGCCACATTGCTGTGGTGTTTGTGGTAAATCATTTTCTCAGAAAACACACTTAAATGTGCATAAGCGTATTCATACAGGAGAAAAACCATTTCATTGTGATATCTGTGGTAAATCATTCTCTCACAATGCTAACTTAATTAAACACAAACGACTTCATACAGGAGAAGCACCTTATCATTGTGATGTCTGTGGGAAATCATTCTCTGAAAGTAATACCCTAACTCTACACAAACGTGTCCATACAAGAGAGAAGCCATTTTGCTGTAATATTTGTGGTAAATCATTCTCTCAAAATGGAAACTTAACTACTCACAAACGCATTCATACAGGAGAGAAACCATATCACTGTCATACTTGTGGTAAATCATTCTCTCAAAGAGGACCCTTACGTAATCACAAATGTATTCATACAGGAGAGATATGATATACTATGAGATTTGAGGTAACATATTGTTGAAATCAAGTGACTTAACTGTACATATGTGCATTCATTCCAGTAAAGGTTCATATGCATTCTAAATCAATTTCTTTAAGAAGTAACTTAATTACTCATAAACACCTTGATACAGGAAATGAACCATTTCAATATAGTAAAATATTCTGTAAATGTTTTTATGTAACTACACAGACATATGTTTGCAGGTGAGAAATTATGTCATGAATTATCTGTGGGGAATCATTCTAATTTAAGAGCTGCATTCATACAGAGATGAAACCATATTGCTGTGACATGAGAGACAAATTAAAGAAACACAAATAAGTCCAATAAAGGAATAATTCCATTTTTATATAAAATATATTGCTATGTAGTTTTATCGGTCTATTTTATTTCACGACTTGATTATTAAGTCTCATGTTAATTTGCATGTGTTAGTGTAATCTTAGACTTGATATATAATGAAAGTAGTTGCTGTAATTTGTGAATCATCATCATCACCACTATCACTGTTTTGATATTCATTCCACATGCTTGTATGAGTTTTACATTAAAACTAATTTACTGTTAAACTATTATCTGCTGAGGTCCACTTTGCCTTTCATCCTTTTGGGGTCAATAAATTAAATTCCAGTTGCGTACTGGGGTCAATTTAATCGACTGGCCATCTACCCCCAAAATTTTGGGCCTTTTGCCTAGAGTAGAAAAGAATATAAATGCCAATAAAGATATCATATATGTGCTTACATCTTATTTTATGACTATGTGTTTATCTATTAAAATTATTTGCTTTTGACTAGACTATACATTTGTGTATGAAATTACTTTGTGACTTAGTAAAATAAAAGTTTGTAAAGGCCATACACTTTTATTAACTATAAATTACCGTCAGTTAGTTACTGAAATATGTTTAACCAAACTTTACCACATTAAGTCGTTACAAAAACACTTTTTGTTGCTTATAACAGAGGTCTGCATAAATTGTAAAAACAATATGGAAGTTGATGTTAGATGCATAAAGAAGAGATGTTCGAGAAGGAATTGCTGCAAACCGATTATCTGGAAAGGAGCAATCTAGTTTAACATTGTAGTATATATTTGAATAAAGTAATTTTCCTAATTTAATCAAGGAGATATGAAGGACACCCCCCTGCTCAGTACTACTCCCACCACCCAGTTGAGGGGATTTTATCTTTCAAGATACTTGGCGATGGTGCTGGTGCCATGGACACTGTAAAATGGTTGCATTAGGAAGGGCATCCAGCTGAAAAGACCATGCCAAAACAGACAATGGAACTCACTAAACTACACTTAAGAAAAATTGTGTTCAAATATGTGGAGAAATGCAGTTAACAGACATCATTAAAAATATTCTTTCAATATGTGATGAGAACAGCTGATCTCTAGTTGTGGAGAGAACCTGTGGTAGAGGTAGACTCAGGAAGACATGGGACGAGGTGATGAAGTATGATCTTCAAACTTTGGGCCTCAATGGGGCAATGAGTAATGACCGAGACATTTGGTAATATGCTGTGCTTGGGAAGACCCATCAAGCCAAATGAAATCATAGTCATGGCCGATGCTGGTGTCCTGTAACTGGTACCCATACCATCATCATTATCGTTTAATGTCCACTTTCCATGCTAGCATGAGTTGGACGATTTGACTGAGGACTGATGGACCAGGAGGCGACACCAGGCTCCCCCAGTGGCATATAAAAAGCACCTTTTGAGCATTGGGCCTCGTAGAAGCAAGGTGGCCAATGCTAGTGGCAAGTGAAAAGCACCTTTTGAGAGTTGGGCCTCACAGAAGCAAGGTGGCCAATGCTAGTGGCAAGTAAAAAGCACCTTTTGAGTGTTGGGCCTCATGGAAGCAATGATGAATGATTGAGACTTTTGACCCATCAAACCAAGTAAAATTGCAATCATGGCAGATAATGGTGTCACACAAATGGCACCCCTGCCAGTGGCATGTGAAAGCATCCATTGCACTCTTGAAGTGGTTGGAGTTTGGAAGGGCATCCAGCCGAAGAAACCATGCCAAATCAGACTAGAGTCTGGTGCATTCTACCAGCCCTGGTCAGACTGTCCAACCCATGCCAGCATGGACAAGGGACGTTAAGTGATAATGAATTGAAATTTTAGTGCATCAATATAGGTAGTTTCAAGTGTATTAAAGGAAAAGAATATCGATATGATACTTTTTTTTTCGCAAAGCTAAAAGAATTTAATCAAGGAATTGTCATTGTGACTTGCGCATACTTCTTAAGTTATCCCCCTTTATAACATCTTTTGCGTAAAGTGCCTGACAGAGATGCAAAAGGTATAAATACACACCATTGAAATATTATTTAGAATTTCCCGCTCCATTCAAAGTTGATCGATTTTTGAAAGTAATCAGGCTTCATTAAAAACTAAACTTATTCCGCAGAAGACGATGATTTATGCACCACAACAGGTAAAATAAAATGATCATTGAACAATCATTTCACATAATCGTGATCTTGCATGTATTTTATAACACCAAATCAAACTTTATCGCCTTTTCTTCACTCTACCTGGAATTTCGTGTCCCCTCCCTCACATCTGATGTTATAGGTTGTAATTATACTAGGGCACCAGCAGCCTCAAAATTCACCTAAATATAACGTAATTCTATTTCTAAAAGTCCATTTTACGATTTGTATTGGTTTAAATTGTCCCCAAATTTGTTAAAAGCACAATGAATTCCACGTGTTATTGAAAGAAGGTGATGAACAATGTTGTTGCTATGAAGCAGATCTCTGATCAAAGACATTCTAGCACTGTCTTCAGAAGTTTTTAGAGCAATATTATTCTACATATCTTTACCTTAAGACGGTAGTGTACGATATGAGGGAAATATAGTTGCTATTTTTAATTTTTATTTTGCAGGTCAAGCGACCGTGTAGAGGGCTCCCTGATTTTTACCATTTCATGGAAACGTATATGTGTTTTTACTATTTACATTTATAAATGAAGTGAAACCTATTTCTACTGATAATCTTAGATTAATCATCCCGTTTCGCTTTCCGTTTGACAATTTCGACTTTTTATATATTCTTTCGCCTTATGCACATTTATAAAAGCTAGGTCTTTCGACCTGCTAGATAAAGTAACCAAATAGCTGAACAACTTGCTAGGATCAAGTTTACACCGTTCCCTATAATTTATCTTTAATTTTTTGCTTCAACCTTTATAGCGAAAATGAAAATAAATCAAGGAAATAACTTGTAAAAGGTATCCCGTACTTCGCTGTCCGAAACGACGTTCCGATCCATTTTGGATTTTACGCATGCGCCGAAAATATACTTTCAACACCTGATATAATTCAAAATAAATACCATTTAACATTTGATATTTTTTGTTGCAATCCTATTTAAAAGAGCGTATAAAGAAAAGTCTTCCAGTCATGACATACCCGTCTTCAAATTAAAATTTCAGCATAACGTGCAAAACGCATAAAGTTTTGGAATAAGCAACGTCTCCGCATAACTTAATTGTATTTACAGCTGACTATCGATGCAGTATGTGTGTCCCCACTCAGCTCAAGCTAAACCCCCTTGTTCGAAAATATAGACACAGATTGTGCGTCGATGGCCAGCTGGAGACGATGTTTCCTGATGCTAAATAACAGTAACATTCGTCCTAATCAGGGCTACCACATGTTGGCAAATAATCTTTACTCTAGGGTACTGTTACTGAATGTTTCTCATTCAGAGATTTAGAATAATATTCTATTTAATTTTATTTGTTTTTCGGAGATTTTTGGGAAATTGTTTCTTAGGAATATGTTCGTGGTGAGAGGATAAATATATTTTTCTGGCATAATTACAGATGTGTCCCCCACCCCCGACTTTGTTGCCTCATAATTTCCAGAATATGGATACTTTTTAACGAAATTTTCGACAAATACCACTTAGATGCTGTGGATTCAGATATATAGGGATTTATGGGAAAGAATTTTTCTGAGAGGGTGGAGGGTTTTGGAAAGGTGTTAAGGCATATTCAGACGATCTGACTTTTTACATAAAATTTGTCCCAACGCGGGAATTTACATCAAGAATCTTGAAAACCAAATACAAAAATGAAGAATGTTTAAAATATTCCTGTAATTTGTAATATCTAGAGTTAATAAATATAAAATGTAATAAAATTTCTTGTGTTGAATTGCTGCTTTGTAAGTATGAAGTATTCTCAATCTCTTACTCTGTTTTTCTATTTCAGAATAATGGATGATATTGACATGAAAGAATTTTTACTTCAGCTGCATCAGGGCTATTTACCATTGTTTAAAGACTAAAGGAAGATGTTAAACACAATAGGTATGCTACTGTATGGTAGAATTACTGCGAAATATTTCCATCAAGTTGAGATTAATAGCAACCTTTCTCCACATAGCTTGCTAAAATATATACAAGGCAATTTTGCAGTTTAACTAAACTTAAATTGCAAATGAGTTCGCACTCTTTTCGGATATCACAAACGGAACATCTGTTGGGAGTGTAGCAGAAGGGATATTTGTCAAGAAGACAACAACGTACATCAGAGAGAAGAGAATATCTTCATGTTGTAAGATAAAAAGAATTATGGAAAATCAATTGTCTGAAAAGAAAGTAAATTGTAAAAGACAGTATAAAAAGATGAACTTCTCCAATAAGATAGGAAAAACATCATACCACTGTGATATCTGTAAAAAGTCATTCAATCAAAAAAGTAACCTAACTACTCACAGGCATATTCATTCAGGAGTCAAGCCGTATTACTGTGATATATGTGGTAAATCTTTCTCTCAAAAAAGTTGCTTTTCTCGACACAGAGATATTCATATAGGAAAGAAGCCATATGATTGTGATATTTGTGGTATATCATTCACTCAAAAGGGTAACCTAACTACTCACAAGCGTATTCATACAGGAGAAAAACCATATCATTGTGGTATCTGTGGTAAATCATTTTCTCAAAGTAATGACTTGACTACTCACAAAAGAATTCATACAGGAGAGAAGCCATATCACTGTGATATCTGTGGCAAATCATTTTCCGAAACAACCCACTTAACTACTCACAAACGTATTCACACAGGAGAGAGACCTTATTACTGTGATATATGTGGTATATTATTCACTCAAAAAGGCAATCTAACTGTTCACAAACGTATTCATACAGGAGAAAAACCATACGACTGTGATATTTGTGGAAAATCGTTCTCCGTAAGTAGTAGCTTAACTACACACAAGCGCATTCATACTGGAGAAAAACCATATAACTGTGATATCTGTGGTAAATCTTTCTCTGAAACTGGTAACTTTTCTAAACACAAACGTATTCATACAGGTGAACAACCATATCACTGTGATATCTGTGGAAAATCATTCTCTCATGGAAGTACTTTAATTACTCACAAGCGTGTTCATACTGGAGAAAAACCATATCACTGTGATATCTGTGGCAAATCTTTTTCTCAGAGTAGTTCATTGACTATTCACAAGCGTATTCATACAGGAGAGAAACCATACGACTGTGATATCTGTGGCAAATCATTCTCTGATGGAAGTGTCTTAAATAAACATAGGTACATTCACAGTTCAGGAAAACCATGTCGTTGTAGTATCTGTGGTAAATCCTTTTCTAAAATTAGTCACTTAACTAAACACAGACATATTCATACAAGAGAGTAACTGTATTGCTGTGATATCTGTGATAAATCATTTTGTGAAAGAAAAGAAACCACACGAGTGTAATGTCTGTGATAGTTCATTTTATCAAAGAAGTATTTAACTTGATCAGGGGTCGGGGAACTTTTTTTAACCAATTACCCCGAAACATATTTTATTTATGCCAACGTTACTCCTTTGATTTGAAAAGAAGAAAATCATAGATTCTTTGGATTGAGAAGGTATATTGACTCTATTTATATGGAGAATAGAATTGTGAATATAAAAAGTATAAAACAAATGTGATAAAATATCCTGATTTTGAAACAAAAGGGACTTTCTAGAAACTTTTTCACTTAAGGTTATGGAGAAATGATGTTGACAACACCTTAGCAACCAAACTGTTTGTAAATCAAAATGGCTTGATGTCTCTGAAACACTTGCATTACATTGGACAGATGCAGTGTTGCTTGAAAAAAAAAATTTCTGTCGTATCAAGGAACACATTTTTTTTTTATATAATTTTATTTATGTCTAATGAATCCTCACCCTCAAGAATTTCATTTTTACACCACTTGTAATTTACCCCCAGTTTGCTGACTCCTGAACTAGATGGGTATATTCACTCTTGACGAAAATTAAAAATCATGTAATATATGTATTATATCATTCTTTCAAAAAATGTCACTTATTTATTCATAACCTGTTGATATTGCAGAGTAGCTATATCTCTCAATATTCATTCTGTAACAATAATTATTTATAATAGCATTTATAGGAAGCTATGCTTTATATAACAACTACAGCCATGGCTGTGTGAATATGAATTTTGCTTTGAAGCACATGGATTCAGGTTCTATCTCATTGTGTGGCACCATGGGCAAGTGTCTTCTGTTCTGTTACAGCCTTGGGACAACCAATGCCTTGTGAGTGTAATTGGTAGATGGAAACTGGTTTCTGTGTGTGTGTGTGTGTGTGTGTTTGCACATGCACATATGAATGTTTACATTCAGTGTGTGT
Organism: Octopus maya; assembly: GCA_027122535.1. Taxonomy (NCBI): domain Eukaryota; kingdom Metazoa; phylum Mollusca; class Cephalopoda; order Octopoda; family Octopodidae; genus Octopus; species Octopus maya. Next base: position 3,872,436 of record JAOPJW010004006.1, read on the forward strand.
TTTCTTGATACAATTTGAGAGAAATATGGTGAGTCATGTTAAGCTCTTCCCTATACAAGACATCCTGTAACTCTGTGTCTTTGACGAAAAGTTAGACTAAAATACCAAAAAAAAATTTCTTTCTTAAAGTACAGGTAAGGCTTGGCAACTATCCCAATAAATCTCCGTCCAAAACCCAGGATATCATGGAAAATCAGGTGCAAAATTAAACTAATATATACAAGGGTATTTTTAATAAAAGCATTCTTTAAGAACATCTATATATATTCTATATAACCTATTTCCAGAAGGGAGGAAAGATACAATTGATTTGACATCATGGGTGAATAGCTAGAGAAATGTATTCTCATAATTGACCATAGATTTTGGGTGAACACAAACCATGAAAACGTTTCATTACATTTTAAATGGATATATGTATGATCTCTTGATATTCTGAATTTTATGTGTGTATCATAGTGTAAGGAATGGAAAAGGTAAATAAAGGCTACAATTGTTTCAAAGTTAAACTTAATATGATTTGCATAACTCTGATTTTTGTTGTCTATGCAAGCTGTGTACAAGCATGACGTTTACTAACTTCCTGTACCAGGATCTTTTTGGGTTGCGCTGCTCTATAACTGTTTTGTTCATGCACTTGTGAATGCTAACAATATAGAAGTCTTCAGAATGGAAGAATTAAGGTGGAATTTGTTGCTCATGGATATCCCATTACCAGGTAAAAAAAAGGTGTATATGAATTTGCTAATACACATTACAAATGAGCTAATTATCCAAATGAGATGGAAAACTGTTTTTTTTTTAAAAATCCATGTGAGACCTGAGAATTGTAACCTTCCTAATTTCTCTTGCATTTTGATCTTGATGGAATACCCTCACCACCACTGCCACCAAAGTAATTAAGATGATGAGAATTTTGAAAAGATGATTAAAAAAGTTAAATTTAAGCTGAGGTATAGCACACTAAACCTATATCTAAGGAAGATTAACGACTTTATTAGAAGACTAAATTGATACAACTAGAATCTTAGTTTCTGCAAACAAAACAGGCAGCCTTTACATTTTACCACTGAATATTCATTGGATTCTCATATTAAAACAACTACATAGAAATTATAAAATTGTACCAGATTCCACTTTAATGGAAATCAACTGGAAGTGCTGTGAACTAGAGGACCAGACTGAACCTTTCGAACATTGATCACCACATATTAACTTAAAGGACTGCAAAGTTAATTCTGTTGCCAACCCTTCTATTCATCTCATATGCCCTGCTAGCTCAGATATAGGTTGAATATGTAATTTTAGGTAGAATATTATGCTGGCTCTGTTCTAAAATTCCACTACACCTGTGGACTAATATTAAGAAAGCTTTCCACTAGTTTCCAACATTACTCTATGAGGTAAATGTAAATTTATACAAGTGGATATCAATAAGTATTATTCCACTGTCTCATTTGT
>JAOPJW010004006.1:4036559-4048599 GCA_027122535.1 Octopus maya
ATTTGTGGAAATCAGCTGCCCAGTGGATGTTAACATAAAGCGGAAGATCAGCGAAAGAGAAAATATTTATATTTATTGGGTGATTTTGAAGAAATTGAATGCTGAAGAAGAAAAGTGATTTCAATTTACTTATGCCAATGAAGTATTTTTCTGAAAGTTTTGAGGAAACTAAATAGACGCCTGTGAATTATCCGAGACAGCTCTATATTCCAAACGCCTCCCAAAATGATTTTCACAATAAATTCCAAGATAATCCCAATTAACACCTTTTAAAACGTAGTTGTAACAAATTTCATTAACAAATAGCCATTTTCAAGGTAACAACTAACAGAATGGTTGTACGTGTCAGTGCGAGGCATCACTACGTGGTTTCTCAATCTGCTAGAAATACTAGCCAATTCTCATCTTCTTCAAAATGCATTCCTAATGTCCTAAAGAGGGGAAATATAGTCAGTTCTAGATATCCTTTTTGAGTAAAAGAGGTGATAGTCGTGGATGGAATGCTTTTCATCATAGATTTGCCTCGTTCAGATATGAATTGGCGATAAATAACAGCAAAGACGGCAACAATAGCAACAATAACAACGGCAAAGTAAGACGCGTTTGATGATGCTGTATTATTTTAGATACACACTGTATTGAAATAGACAGGATGGTCACGGCTGGAAAATATTTGATCATAGGTTTGTTATTGAACCAGGGCTGACTTCGGACTAAAACAGCAACAGCGATTGTAATGATAACAACAAACACAACAACAGCTCATTATCATCACAAAAGTATTCTACTATTAGGCAAGATCATCATCATCATCATCATCATCATCATCATCATCATCATCAACAGCAACAACAGCAGCAACAACAACAACAACAGCAACTGTGACAGCAGATCCAGCATCGTCGTCGTCGTCATCATCATCATCATGAACAACAAAAAGAACAACAAAAGTTGCAGCAGGATCATTAACGATATCAACATGACCGCCAGCGCAAGCACCGTCTCATCATCATCATCATCATCATCATCATCCTTGTCATCATCATCATCATCATCATCATCATCCTTGTCATCGTCATCATCATCATCATCATCATCATCATCATCGTCATCATCATCATCATCATCATAATCATCATCATCATCATCATCATCATCATCATCATCATCATCATCATCATCAACAACAACAGTGGAGGTGGAGAGCTGGTAGAATGATAGCATCTGTCTTTATGTTCTGAGTTCAAATTCCACTGAGGTCACCTTTGCCTTTCATTCTTTCAGGGGTTGATAAATTAAGTACCAGTTACGTACTGAGGCTGGTGTAATCTACTAGTCCCCTCTCCCAAAATTTCAGGCCTTGTGTCTTTAATAAAAAAGATTATTATTATTATTATTATTATCATCATCATCATCATCATTAAGGTGGAATGCTGGCAGAGTCGTTAGCATGCTGGGCAAAGTGCTTAGTCGTATTTTGTCCATCGCTACATCCTGAGTTCAAATCCCGCCAAGGGTTGGCTTTGCCTTTCATCCTTTCAGGGTCAATAAATTAAGTACCAGTTGAGTACTGGGGGTTGGTGCAACTGACTCATCCTCTCCCCCATAGTTGCTGCCCTTGTGAAAAAATTTGAAACCATTATTATTATCATTGTTATTATTACTATTATTGTTATAATTATTATTAATCTGGTTGTTGCTGTCTTCTCATATATATATACACATACTTATATAAGTATATATACATACATGCATATACACACACACACATATATGTATATATACATATGCATATATGTATAAATAAAAGCACTCAGTGCACTCCGTGGAGTGGTTGGTGTTAGGAAGGGTGTCCGGCCGGGCGAAATACTTTGCCAAATCGAACACTGGAGCAGTCGTCTGCCAAGTCACCTCCTGTCAAACCATCCAACCCATGCCAGCATGGAAAGTGGACGTTAAATAGTGAAGATGATGATGATGACGACGACGAAGTGTATGTAGACGTAGGCATGTATGTGTGTATGTATGCATACTCATCCGACTTACCTGTAAATAAACAAAGGCATACAAGCCCAATTTGCAAATGTACAATCTCAACATTCGTATAAAACTTCAGAACTAAGAGTATAGAAACGGTTGTGGCAGAAAACAGTCCCAGTATTTCCATGCTCATGAAACCCCTGAAAGCCGCTGCAAAACAGAGAAAACAACAGTGATTCGTTAGTGCAAGGGAGATAACTCTTTCTTCATTATATTTGGCAGGATTAGAAGTTTTAATTTGAAATTAAGGAATAAAGAAGAAGAGGCATAAGAAGTTGTGTTTTGTAAGGGAAACTGGTCGTGGAGCATACATTTTAAGAGATGTACTTGTAGCAGGGATATTGGTGGAGTCAGAGTCCCAAACAACTCTCCACCTAGGAACTGAACCCAGAACCAGTGTGTGTATGTGAAAGTAATTGCACACATGGAAAGAGGTTCTTGCCAGGAATTATTGATGTCAGAAAGCAACTAATCTTTCAGATCCCTGATAAACACATTATGAACTTGTTATTTTCAGTATCTGGGAAGATTGGTGAAGCTGTTTGTAAACCATTTGGGGGCATAAACAACTTATTAGAATTTGTCTTTGGGGTGTTTTCTTTGATAGATCCTTTGGTTTATATAGATGGAAGAATACATTGCCAGACATAGTTGTGAATAAGAGAGAGAGAGAAGAAGGAAGAAAGAATGAGAGAGAATTGAAAGAAAGAAAGAGAGAGAGAGAATGAAAGAAAGAAGGTGAAAAAAAAGTAAGATGGGAAAAGAGGGAAAGAAAAAGAAATGGGAAGAGAAATAGAGTCAGAAGGAAAATCAGAAAGAAAGGAAAAAAGAAAGAGAAACGTCTCTTGTGGGGTGTTTTGGAGCTTGGCCCAAGAGGCAAGTGTAAGTAATGAAATAGAGCCAGCAGTTCTTGAAAGGATCGATTGAGCACTGGGGTCAACTGGTACTTAATTTATCGACCACACCCACTGCTCCTGAAAGGATGAAAGAATAAAGTCGACCTCTGCGGAATTTGAACTCAGAACATAAAGCCAGACGAAATGCCGCGACGCATTTTGTCCGGCGTGCTAACGATTCTGCCAGACAGCCGCCTTAGGATGCAAGGAAATAATCACAGGAAACGGATTTTTTTTCTTTTTTTTTTTTTTTTGTCATTTTTTATACCTGAAATGTTGTCGTATTCGCGACACTCTTCTTCGGTACAGATCCGCCAAAGGCCTTCACTTCCTTTCTCATGTTTATACCAATACGGAAGAGACACTGATAATAAATGAAACACCGTGGTAGTTATACAGAGGACAACGAGCACATCGGTTTTTAGGTTACGTTCCATTATTTTGAAAGTCTTTTTGCAGGGAGTTTTTAGGGTTCTTCTGAGTGGTTTTACTTGTTGAGGCTTGAAGCTTTTGGTATGAAAGCTTGGAAAGAATTCGGAAGTTTTCAAGGTTTCGAAAGTTTCACTTTTGAACGCCGTTCTTCTTGGATTGCTTGAACACACGTGGCATCGATGATACTCGTGTGTTTGAGTATAAACATATACTTACAGATATACATACCAACACATACACACACTTTCATGTACATATACATAAACTTATATTCATACATGCCTATGTTCGTACATAAATGCGTACACCTACATACATGTATACACACAAGTTTACTGATGATGAATTTAAATTTTAAAGAAAATGTTAATAAGCTGCTGTTCATTATTAAAGTCTATAATATTTATACTGGATTTTTATTAATGACATATTAATACAAATGATTTTGTGCCGCCCAGAGCGGGACCGGCCTCCCCGAGCTCCCTCTTGGTACGTAGTAATAATGTATAGACGGGACATGTGTGCACGTGCTCGCGTCACACGCTCATAGATGTATGTGTGTATGTGTGTGGTATGTGTGCACGTGCGCACAGACGTATCAATGACTTTGTGTGTGTGTGTGTGTGTGTGTGTGTGTGTGTGTGTGTGTGTGTGCCTGTGTGTGTGTGTGCCTGTGTGTGTGTGTGTGTTTTAGCGTCGTGTCGAGCAATCCAGAGGAACGGCGTTCAAAAGATTGAAACATTCAAGCAAAAAAACAACAAACAAAAACCAAAATAAACAATTAGGAGCATCAAACGACAAAAGGAAGAAAGCAAAACAAAAAAGGACATTAAAAATAATGGGAAATACATTGAAATCCAGCATCATGGTCTTCTCCGTCGTTTTGGCCGTCTTGTTACAAATCATCTCATTGATATTACCGTACTGGGAGAAGATTGGCGATAATTACAGAGGACTGTGGAGTATTTGTGACGAAATAGAATGTCATAGTGAAAGCGGCGGCTTAGGTAAAAACAATACAACACAATTAACAAATTCTCTGATTCCTTATTTGTTGTGATCGAACTTGATCCAGCCGTGGCTATCTCTGTCTACTTAAACTATTTGTTTGATTTTTTTAAAGATGTTCATCTAGAACTATAATTATTTGATATGACCTTCGTCTCTCTCTCTCTCTCTCTCTCTCTCTTTAAATTGGGTGTGATTCAATGGAGATTTGGCTGTTATTTCTAGCAGGTCTATACCGACCATCTAGACTAGTCGTTCTCAATCACGGCTCGTATAAGATTTTAGGGGATCCATGCAACAAAATAGTAAATTGGGGATCTGCAATAGTATTTTAAGGGCCCCTGAAAAAAAATGTTGGTTTAAATGCATCTCGTATTGGTATTTATTACAAGAAACAACGAAATCCCTTTCTCTAACATTTCCCAGAGTTCAACCTACACAAGTAAATGAGGGAGAAACAAAATAGGGGTCTTGAAAGAAGTTTCTATAAAACTAGTTTTTAAGCATCGAATGGCTGTGAGGGGTCCACTGGAATGAAATGGTAATCAAAGGAAGAAAATGGTTGAGAATTCCTGCTCTAGTCACAGACGTTCCATCGTTACTTTGATGTGTTGTTGGTGGTGATAAATAGATAGATAGACGGACAGAGAGACAGGCAGACAGACACACACACACATGCATGCATATATATACACACATTCACACATATATGTGAGTGTATATATGTGTGTGTGTTTGTGTGTGCATGCATGTTAGGAAAAGATTAATAGTTTCACTGACTCATAGTTAATATATGTGTATATATCCATGTGTGTGTGTGTGTGTGTGTATATCATCATCATCATCATCATACAAGTTACCTGTTCATCAACAGAGTAATAATTTTGCAAAGATTGATTGTTGCTCTTCATAAACATTCCATTCATTACATTCCACAAGAATGTTAGCCCCTTTTTTCTAAGCAAAAATCATGTCTAAAACTGGGAACATGAACCCTTTAACCATGAAATTGAATCTCCTGGTTATTCCAGTAATGATGTTAAATCATCATCGCCGTTTAATATCTGCTTTCCATGCTAGCATGGGTTGGACGATTTGACTGAGGACTGGTGGAACCCGAAGGCTGCACCAGGCTCCAATCTGATTTGGTAGAGTTTCTACAGCTGGATGCCCTTCCTAATGCCAACCACTCTGAGTGGGTGCTTTTACGTGTCACCTACACAAAGGCCAGTCAGGCGGTACTGGCAACAGCCATGCTCAAAATGGTGTATTTTATGTGCCACCTGCACAGGAGCCAGTCCAGGGGCACTGGCAACGATCTCGCTCGAAGGTCGGGCAAATTACTTCGGGATATTTCATCTGCCTTAATGTTTTGAGTTCAAATTATGCCAAGGTCAACTTTGCCTTTCATCCTCTCAGGGTTAATAAGTACCAGTTGAATACTGGGGTTGATGTTATTGACTAACCCCTCTCTCCTAAACTTGCTGGCCCTGTGCCAAAATTTGAAACCAATATTATTAGATATTATAATAACTAACCATGTTCTGCTGCTAAGAACTCATCTTTCATCTTCTGGCGTTCTCTTGCTTCTCTGTTGACAGAGAAATCTATTCTTCCTTCTTCTTCATCATCATCATCTGATTTATCATGGTCATCATCTCTGTAAGTAAAATAAAATAGATTTAGTATACACAAAGTACTTTCACAGTTCCACAACCACCATTCAACTCAAAACATTACTGCTGCTACATCACACACCTCTCTTAACCCATTAGCATTTAAACGGGCCATATCCAACTCAAATATTCCACCAGTTTTCCAAACTGACCAGATCTGCGTATGAATGTGTTATTGTCCCCTTGATTGAATCAACTGGAACACCCATTAAGAGTTGATGGTGTTAACCAATGAAATCCTACAAGAGGGAGACAGCAGCTTCAACTAACCAAGTCTCACAATGCAATGAAGTTGTCAGACAGACAAATTCGTTAAAAGCAAAGAAATGTAATAAATTTACACACCTGACAAGGCGAGAGTTGGAGTTCTCGGCTTTAGCTCCTGCTTCATCTAACGGAATGAAATCACCCATCTCTCGTGCCATTTGCCTTTTCTTCCGTATCATATGTATCATGGTAGCATCTGGGATTTCACCCTCTGAAACAAGTAAAGTTTTAAGTAAAATACAAAATACCCAACTTTCATCATCATTATTTAAATTTCAAGTTCCACTTGAAAAAGAAAGTGAAAGTAGAGAGGGAAGTGGTGTCTTCTAGCAAACAACAAGTTGAAATATGGTTAACTTACTTTTCAAAACTGCCCTTAACATTTTGCGATCTTTGGGAGTTTCTTCATCACTTTCAGGCTCTTCATTTATAAGGGCATCGTCTCCATTAAGAGTACACAGCTCTTCCCGGAGTCGCTGATAAAGGAGGAAAGAAAAGGTTTGCAAATTATGAAACTCAGAAAATTCTTTGGGTTTATCTGCTGAAACCAAAATAACTCTTTCTACTAGAAGCACAAGGCCTGAAATTTTAGGGGAGAGAACAGGTAATTACATCGACCTCAGTGCTCAGCTGGTTCTTATTTTATCAACCCCTAATGAATGAAAGGCAAAGTCGACCTTGGAGGAATTTGAACTCAGAATGTAAAGACACGAAATGCTGCTAAGCATTTTGTCTGGCATGCTAACAATTCTGCCAGCTCACCTTATCATTATTAATAATAAATTAATAAATGTATGACAGAATCAGTAGAGCAAGGGACTAAATATCTTGTGATATTCCACTTCAGCTCTTTAAGAGTACTGGGGGTTCTTAATATTGACTAAAACCTTCCCTTCAAAATTGGTAACCTTGTGCCTAAATCAGAAACCATTACTATTATATTATCAAGTCAACCACGGGAGAATTTGAACTCAGAAATCATAATGATTGACTATTTCATTTGAGACAAAATAAAACAAAAAATCAAATAGAAATTAACTCTGAACTTACTCGTAGCTTTTCTTCCGTGTTTACTACAGGAGGGGCCTCAACAGGTGGAGTGGCTGGCGCTGTCTTTGGTGCAGCTGGTTGTTCTTCTTCGGTCTTCTTTCTTTCCTCTTTTTCTTTTAGACTTTCTTTCTTTAGCTGTTTCGCTATCCGTTTGCTATGACTAGATTTTTTGACTTGGAAGATTTCAGCATCACCTAGAAATAGAGATCAAATCTTGTTTTAGTTCCAATAGGAAAACAAAACAGCAAGCAACAGCTATCTCTTACTCAGATATGGCCATGAGTATGAGTAAATGGTTAAGAAGCTCTCTTCACAGTAACATGGTGATTTGGGTTCAATCTCATTGCATGGTACCTTGAGCAAGTGTCTTCTACTATTGCATCACACAGGCCAATATATATATATATATATATATATAAATGTAAAAAAAAAATATAAATACAATTGAGGGGATAATTATAATCCAGGCTATCACCCCATCTCTTCATGTAAGAACCTGGCTGATGTAGTATTCTATTAACTGAATAAACATTGATTAAATCTCAGGTTTGTACCTCGGATTTGCAAGTGGAAATTGGACGTTGGATGATGATGATGATCATCATCATTATTTAATGCCCATTTTCCATGGTGGCATGGGTTGGACGGTTTGACAGGAGCCGGCAAGCTGCACCAGGCACCAATTGTCTGTTTTGGCAAGGTTTCTACAACTGGATGCCCTTCCTAATGGCAACCATTTTACAGAGTGCAATGGGTGCTTTTTACATGGCACCAAGTATCTTGCAAGACAAAAATTCTTCAACTGGAAGAGGGCAATAGTACTTAGGGAAGGGTGTGGCTTTGTACCAGTTGAGAGCTTAAAGGGACAGAGATGTGTGTCTTGCTGTTGGGTAGATACATGGATACTCCAGTTGGAAAAGAAAGAGTGAGTTACATAAAGAGAATTGAATTTCAGTGTTACTGTAGGAGTGTAACTAGTTTATTGCACATAAATTTTAACAAAAAAATAAAATAAATAAATAAACCCTAAAAAGACTCCTAAGGGTCACATGGACTCTAGTTGAAAACCACTGTTTTAGATTCTTAACGGCACTCAACTGGAGTACACTAAAAGGGGTCAGGGTAGACTAATGATAGCCAAAATTAGTAGTAAAAAAAAGACAAAAAAAAAAACAAATTGGGAATCAGTACCCTATAACAACATCTTGCTAAATTTTTCCTTCTTTCAATTAGTAACGCAATGATGGTTATCTTGTGATAGCTGAATTCTAATGTTACTCAGTAGAATGCTTAGTAACAGATTGAGAACTCATATCCACTCATGTAAACACTATCATAAAACAAAGCTTGCTGTGAAGCCAGTGACAAGCTGACCAGATATTTACTGGTTAAGATATATATTCTGATAACAACTGGCATGTATGCTAAACTACTTTTACCAGTTGACACAGTACATCATCATCATCATCATTTAACATCTGCTTTCCATGCTGGCATGGGTTGAACAGTTTTACGAGAGCTGGTAAGGCCAGGGGCCACAATGGGCTCCATTGTCTGTTTTGACATGGCTTCTATGGCTGGATGTCCTTCATAATGCCAATCACTTTACAGAGTGTAGTAGAAGTTTTCTATGTCGCACCAGAACCGACAAGGTCACTGACTAACTTGCAAGATTATTATTGTAAATGTTTTTGTTTTTTGTTTTCTTGAACTCAATCAAGTTAGAGTTCTGGCAAATCAATTGATAAAATAAGGGTTGTTATAGATTTCTCTCAACAAATACATATTGTTTTGCTGTTGTGTAATCAGACCCATAAAATGGTAAGCTGGCAGAATCGTTAGCACGTCAAACAAAATACTTAGTGACATTTCCTCTGGTTCTTCCCATTCTTAGTTCTAATCCTGTTGAGGCCAACTTTGCCTTTCATCCTTTCGGGATCAATGAAATAAAGTACTGGGGTTGATGTAATTAATTTGTCCCCCTCCCTTTAAAAACTGCTGCTTTTGAATCCTGCAATGAACTGGCACTTCATTCAGGAGGAATGTTGTTATCCTGGTCACTTTTATGCCAGGGAAACCAGGTAACTGGCCTTAGAGCTTAAGAAAAAAGAAACTTCTTTAAAACCACACCCATATTATATAAAGTAAAAATACATTTACTATATTCCACTTTTATAATAATAACACATTCTACTACAAGCACAGGGCCTGAAATTTGGAGGGAGAACTCATATCCACTCATGTAAACACTATCATAAAACATTATAACAACTTCAGTGCTCAACTGGTACTTATCTTATCAACACTGGCGCCAGTGAAAAGCCACTACACTCTGTAAAGTGCTTGGTATTAGGAAGGGCATCCAGCCATAAAAAGCATGCCAAAGCAGATGACTGGAAGGTGGTGTAGCTCTCCAGCTTGCCAGCTCCCTGTCAAACTATCCAACCCATGGAAGCAGGGAAAACAGACGTTAAATGATGATGAAAGGACGAAAGGCAAAGTCAACCTCGACTGATTCACTTTTATAAGAATGTGAATCAGATTGTTTCGGTAGAAAATATTTGGGTTGGCACATAGCCTGCTATCAATCATCAGCTACTGCCATGTTAGGATTTAAGGCTCACGTATTATACCCAGTGTATAAGACGACAGCTCAATACTATTTTTTTTTTTTTGAGGGAGAAATATCTTTGAGGTTAAAAGGTCATCTCACATACTGATATACAAGGCAACAACAGTATCATCACAGTGCAGTCGATAGGCATGCAAGAAATAGTTACCAAATTTTCCTCAAAAACCGTTTTTATTGGTTTGAGAGAGAAAAGACACATTGAGTTGTGGAGCCCTAGAAATATAAAGACAGGACGATCACGAGTGGAACGCCTTTAATCACAGGTCTGCAGAGTCAAGTGTGACACGAGACTAACATTTTTTGCCCATTATGAATTCAATAACATATTTATTTTATTGTATCTCGAGAGGGCCATTATACCAGTAATAAACAAGCTACAATAGAATGGAGTCTGGAGCAGCCTTCCAACATGCCAGCCCCGCTCAAACCGTCCAACCCAAGCTAGCTTTGACAACGGATGTTAAATGATGATGATGAATAGTCTGTTTCAAAACACGAGTTCGTGTCAAGATTCTTGAAAATCAAAAACGAAATGTATATTTTTAACCCTTCAATACTCTTAAACGTAGCTGACAGTGCTTCAAGAACATCTTATTAAATTATGGAAGATTTTAATATTTTCAAAAATTCCTTTTTTCATTTCAAATTATTGATGAAGTAATCAAAACATATAGGGTGTTCCTATCTCAAATTGAATAAATATATCGAAGTATAGATTTCAAAAAGCATATCTGGAAAATGGTTTATGTTAATCAAGGCAATGATTGACGCTTCTCGGATTTTGAAAGAAAACATTGTAAATTCAATAAATTTAATGAGTAATTTCGAAAAAGACCATATTTTCATTAACAGTATTTCTATATACAGTGTTACGTGAATTACGATAATATTCGAAAGTTAGTCTCTAAGAAATGGTAGATGTATCAGCAAAAACTTAATACAAATACATGCCAAAGAGGGAGGCTTCTATGAGGTAGCTAGAGCTGCCAGAAATAACAGTCAACCTCAAGTCATATCCCTACTGTTTTCTTTGATCGGAGGGCAGATCAAAAAATGTAATCCTAAATAAACTGAGCATTGTTGCACGGTTAAGTTGGCTTTGGGGCTGAACAAAAACACGATCTTACGATGGAGCCTTTATCTACGTGGTCATACTTGTTAGAAATAGCAGCCAAAATCTCTGACGGATTACATACAGTTTGTAAAAATGAGGAAACACATTGGAAAATGTAGTTCGAGATACGTAATACCTGAGAGAAATATAAAAGTGAGCATGACTGGAAGAATGCCTTCGATCATCATAGAATTTGCTCGATTCGGGGTTGATTTGGGACTAAACAACATTAGTTCACATCTAAGGGGATTCACGAGAATATTAAATCGATTTCACTAATTAACAGGTAAATTATTAAACGAAGAATTAAATAAAGTCTTTAACAACCGTGATTAACGAAGAAGTGTTTCAAAAACTGTTACAAATAATGGTTTTCTTCCATTCACCATTAATAGGGTCAGAAACTGATTTGGCCGAGAACTAATTATGTTTTCACATTTGAAATATAACCGAAACACAATCATGTCCTTGTGCGCATATATAATGCTTAATATAAATCCTGAATATATACACGATTAATTTAAACTTATATATATGTACTCATGAGTTATAGAGTTGCCGATCTATGCATAAATGGCAAATATATACAGAATATATATTATATATGCATTATGCATATTATATACATATATACATTACCTTCTTCTGAATCAACGAAACTAAGAAGGTTGGAAACATCGCGCTTCTTCTGTCTTTCTTTGACTTTCGTATCATTGTTCCCGTTATTAAGTGTGTCTTTCACATGTCCTTCCTCCTTTTCACCATCATTTTCGTCCTCAGAATCACTTGTCGCAATTTTCCTCCTGAAATTTCTTCGAGGTTTTTTAAACATGGTAGCCATTTTGGAAATATTACTGTTGCATTCTGGGATATCGAAATTATATATCTGAGTGACACTGTTATTTATGATGTAGAACAATATAAT
>JAOPJW010004006.1:4829385-4840504 GCA_027122535.1 Octopus maya
TTCTACAGCTGGATGCCCTTCCTAACGCCAACCACTCAGAGAGTGTAGTAGGTGTTTTTACGTGTTACCTGCACGAACAATCACAGTTAAAAAGTCTAACTTGCTGTGTCTTTAGGTCTCTGGCAGAGACTTTGAACAGTTGATGTAAAACAAAGCAACAACAACAATGAAAACATTCAACCCCTGAAAGGATGAAAGGCAAAGTTGACCATGACAAGATTTGAACTCAGAACATAGAAAAAAAACAGTACAAATACTGCAAAGAATTTTTTTTTTCTTTCTTTTCTGATGCTCTAACATTTCTACCACCCGACTCAGTAATATAAATTATTTGACAGAATGGTTAAGTCAATTACAATGACTCCAGTACTTGACTGGTACTTACTTTATCATTCTCAAAAAGATGAAAGGCCAAGTTGGCCTTGAGATTTCAACTCAGAACTCAGAACTAAAAGAGCCAGAAGAAATGCCACTAAGAATTCTGTCCAGCATGCCAATAATTCTACCAATTCCCCCAACAATAATAATTATAATAATATTAATAATAATGTCAGCAGTTTTTAGAAGACAGGGTTAGTTTATAACATCAATCTCAGCTGCTGTAGACAAAAAGGATGCAACTTACATGACTTTTATTTCTCTTGTATAATTTTCCAGATGTAAACAAAATCGTATTTGTCTCACTTTCAAAGAGAGAAGCAAGTCTTACTAGCAGCACTTCAAATGTGCCAGCCTGAAAAAAAATTCAAGAGATATATGAAGCTATATTTATATAATGGAAGTATATACAAAAGTAATAGGAACAATTGATAGTAATCAAATTTTTTATATCAATATCCCAAAGTACAGACAACAATAATACATGCAATAATTAAAAATAACATTTAATGACAATTTAAGTTTTGAGGGAATAGATTTTTTTTAAATAAGCAACACTTGAAGTTTATGAACCACTATGAAAAAACATATTTATCAGGCAATCAGTAACGTACTTAGTCTCTATGTTTAAAATTTACTGTCATAGACTTAAAAACTATCAAATAATCAATCTATTGAATTTCCACAGATTCCTTGCATCTAATTCAAATTGGTTTTATTGTTAATATGTTAATTCAGCTTAAGCTGTTTAGTGGAAAGTGAAAGTTAATAACATAGAGTAGCCCACAGACCCAAAACTTTTCATGGCAGTTTGTATCAGACTTTTTCATAGATATATACTGCTTGTTTTAAGATCAGAAAAAAGCTAATGGAGAACATTAAACATGTACAGTCAAACACAACAAATCAATTTTCCTTCTGAGTTATATTTTTTAGTTAAAATCTCTCCACAACAGTCAAATACCCATTACATTACAACCACGATAACCTTAACTCCACCTCAACAAATACTGCTGACCCCCCACACAAAATAAACCTTTTATTTCTTTTTGTTACAGAGAAGTGAGCACTTGATTGAAAAAGATCTGGTTTAAGTTTTGGCTGGAGTCATGTGCCTTCACTTATATAAATGATTGGTACAGTCAGCACAGGGTCATATATCTGATATCTAGAGGAAGATTGTAATCTATTTAACCAACATCAATATTGGATGGCAAAACAATCTAGCTGGACCTTGGCTGGTTTTAGTGAAGTTCATTCTGTGGCAAGAATTCAGGCCAGATCTTTGGATTGAGTATAACTTCCCTCCCTGCTACCAAAATGAACATCCTGACAAAAAGTTCACATGTGCTACCCTTTCTTTTTGGGGTTGTGTGGAGACAAAAAACATACTTCACAAGTGCTCGACCCTGGAAGGATAAAAGGTGAAGTCAACTGAAGCCAAAACCTCAAAAAATCACATCTTACCCCCTTTAAGAAAATAAAAAACACAAATAGGCTATTGTAGTTACATTATACCTGAAAAATATTCAAACAGGTTGATCATGGCTGGATTTTCTTTACCTAAAGCTAAGCTAGTTTTAATCTATATAAGGTGTTAAAAATTCTTGGAAGATTCATTCAAATATCCAACCTGATTCAAAAACATTAAAATACCATACAGATGAAGACAAATTTTTTTAAAAATTGAACCTACCTTTAGCAGTGTTATTTTGTCATCTTTGCAAAGGAGTGAAAATGCAGGTATAAACTGTGCAAAGTCTGTGATGGCTGTTACCACAGGGGCACAATTGTCAGACATATTTTTGAATGACTGGTTGTCATTATTTAACCGCAGAAAAGAGTTTGGATCAACAGGGCATGCCTAGGGAAAAGATGAAGAAAAGATTTAAACTATCAATGCAAATAGTTATAATAACATTCAATAAACATGTGTCCACAAACATTGATGTATCTAGTATTAGATAAGATAGTGAGTTTTTTTTTATGGTTTATTTGCTTTTAATTTTATTTGTCCATTTGAATCAACATCATATTCATCCCAGCATAGCAAAACAAATGTAAAACTACTGTTTCTGTTACTAATAATGATGATGAAGGGGAAGTTAGGACTAAATAACTAAGCAATAGACAAATTAATAATAACATTCTTTCCTAGACATACTTCCAGTGGAACATCCCATTTGCAGTCAAACTAATATTTGTACTCATATAAATAATACCGGCAAAAATATGTGCCATAAAATGAAGCATTTAATCCTCTTGGAAAAATCTAAAATATCTCTAATCACACCCACAACATGTACATGTAATACCTTAATACCAAATCTCCAAACAAAATTACAATTTATTTAATTACTGCTTCTTTGTTATAAAAATCAAAAGCTACCACTTGAGTAAGAAAAATTGTAAAACTGACAAAAAAATAATTGAAAACTTATAAATGTAACTGCATCATTCTTGTAAAACTTTTTTTTTTTTGACAGATTACATTTATTTATTTCCATATCTTTGAAACCATTTACAGTTTTATGTTGTTTTATAGCAGTTTTCTTATTATTTGTGGAAATTCTGCAACAACATTTTTCACTGATTTTCAACATTCCAGATTGTATTACACAAGCATTTTGCTGAGATATTGTAATGTTTACACCACCCACAAGTGCATTAGTGTCATTACTAAAATCAAAAAGCTACTACCAGAATGTGGATTCAGCTTGTAAAGAGCTTACTGCTATTTTCTGTGACACTTTATTAACCTATGAGTTATTCATCCTCTATTAAGAACATGATCATACAATCATCATTTTTATAGTACCTCTTTGGAATTAGTAAGGAGATAGAATAATGAGATTCAATTTGTATAATAATAATCTATACATATCTACAAATATACAAGAGGCTGTATGTTTCAAAATCAGTGTGTCTAACCGTGAATATGATAATGTATGTGAGTGTAAAATCTACCGATGGTGTAAGATCTACTGAGTAAGCAAATGGGAGAGTTCAGTATATAAAATATGGGGTGGGGTGGGGAATGCTAATAGAAATATACTTACTGTTTGTTCTGGATTGCCACATTCATAGTTATTGTTTTCTTCAGCAGTTTTGCGCATTCTATACAACCGTTCACGGCAATATTCATTTGTTTTTTGGTGTGCTTTCAAAACTGACTGAATTATTTCATCACTATTCTGTAATAAACTTTCAAACTCTGATGATGGACCTTGTGAATTCACCATCTGCATCTGTTTCATAATGCGAGCTTTTTCACTTTTTGGAACCCGACCAAATCGGACAGCTATCAAACAAAAAAATAGCAAAGTATAACTAGAAGTCATTCAAAAAATAATTATACATAGTTTTCAAAGTATGAAGGATGGAAATTTGTAGTAAATAATGTGTTGTGAAATTTCATATGTAAATGTAGTAGAGTAGCAGAACCAACTATCATTCATGAGTGAGTATGGCTTAGTAACATATACTATACTTTCATTAATTGCTTTGGGTGTCCTTGTAGTCATGAACTGAAGCAGACACCTTCTGAACTCTCCATCCTTCCAGTGGTGCATCAGGGATGTGACTGTTGAATGGAGAGAGGGCTGTACCAGCACCCAGCTGGAACTAATTTACAGATGAGTAGACTGAAGCAGCATGAAATAAAGTACCTTACTCAAGAATACAATGCACCAGCTAGTTCAGGAATTGAACTCATGCAATTATGGTTGTGAGCTAAACACCCTAACCACTACACTATGCCCCACAGATTCATACATCTTTTTTTATCCTTTACTTGTTTCAATCATTAGACTGCATCCATGCTGGAAAACTATTTTGAAGAGTTTTAATCGAACAAGTTAAATTGAGTACTTATCTCCCTCTCTAAACCTGGCACTTTATTGTATTCCTTTTGCCTAAATGTGAAGTTACAGGGACATAAACAAATCAATACCAGTTATCAAGTAATTGTGAGGGACAAAGACATACACATACGATGGGTTTCTTTCAGTTTCTGAGCACCAAATCCACTCTTAAGGTTTTGGTCATTTCAGGGCTATAATAGAAGACGCTTGCCCAAGGTGCCATGCAGTGAGATCAAACCTGGAATCATGCAGTTACGAAATAAACTCCTTACCACAGCCATGCCATAAATATCAAATAATTTACATCTAGATTCATTTATGAGATCTAACCACAGAACTAGAAACAAGTTAGTTTCAATGATAATGCTTATGGTTAGTGACCAAATAATCTATACAGTTTCAATTTACATCTGCTAATGTCCATAAATATCACAGTTTTCAATTTCTTCCCGAACACAACTAACAGTTCAAGCTTTTAAGAAATAATGTTATATTTCTCTATCCTGTATCTATATTTAATAAGCCTGTTTCATGAATAAAGTTAAGCTATTCATGGATTAGGAAGGTCTGTGATACACTGTTCTCCATGTATCTCAATCATATATATTTTCTGTTACAATATACATTGAGCAGAGCTGACTAAACTACATTCTTCCAAGTCTTCCTTCAATCTATATTACAGGTACTCTCTCTAGTCAGTTCTAGGTATCTCTTCACCCAGCACGTTGTCATATATCTACATGTCTATACCAATTAGATAGCTATTCTGAACATATATTAATTTATAGTTCTGCTAACCCATACTCAGCTCATTCTTCTGCAGTCATCATAGATCCTCCAACATGTTTGATATTTTGATCTACTGTTTCCTATTGCAGTAACTTAAGAGCTTCTTCTCTTTCCCTTTTCAACTCCAGCTGAGTTGGTAGGTCCCACAAAAATAAAGAAGTCAATGTCATACGTGCCACCTTTGTTCCATAACTAAGCAATAACATTTTTTTAAATATTCACTACCCACATTTATTTATACAGCTTGTTGTTTTCTCTATGTTTGTCCTGCATTTATCTCAAATTATATATATTAATTATATTCATATGTTTATTTTTAATTTAAAAAATTAATTTTCTTCTGTTTTGAAACGATGACTGGCACTAGTAAGAGCTAAAAGAAATCCCTCTGTACCAGTTTCATACCACTGACCACAGCTTGAATTTCAAACACAGTTCATAACAAAGATGTTTACAAAAACTATTTTCTTCATTTTTATTTACTCTAAAAAACAACTACGACAACACACAGAGATATATATGTAAGAAAAATAAATAAAACACATGACAAATGGTTATGTATTCCTGAAGGAAATTAACAAATAGGCACAGTTCTAGCTTGTGAATTGAAATATTAGTTGATAAATTAGTTCACTGAAAATTTAAACCCATACCATTGAATAATTAAAATGTTTAACAAAATGAGTTTCAGGATGATAATTACTTAAGCAGCCATAAGAAAAGGCAAAGTAGATGTATGATTGTGTATAGTTTTCAAGCTTTTCTTAAGAGTATTAGTACAATAAATGTATTGGCTACAACAAAGAGCAGATTTCAGTTTGTAAAACTGATTTTCCAGAAACTTCACAGGCCCTTTCAGACAAATAAGATGAATACAGTAGTTGTTTTGCACAACTGCTGGAAAAATTATAATTCTACTGACTTAAATTCTCGGAAGAAGAGACAGGGGAATATGTTTAGTCCAGGACCTAAGGTGGGGATAATATGATGAAGATAGATGAGTAAATTGAGAAGACTCAACTAGAGGTAGAATGAGACCAGCTAGTTCCAAGGAACAGAGGCCACTTTAGTAGTGATAGAAAAGGCAGAGAAAGATGAAGTGTGTAGGCAACCTACTTCAAGCAAATCAGTCAGGTGACATTTTGATGGGGAAAGGGGTACTTAAAACAACTGATTGGATTATTTTGGATGCAATGCAGCTATTGTGCTTCACTTGATCAAGATCTATGCTTATGGAAAACCAGAAAACAATTGTCAATTATACATCTAACAATACAGAACTGCACATTCTCTTGTTAACTATTTTACAGCTAAGTAAACTGGACAAGCCCAAGTTAAATTGGAGATGCAAAGCAGTGCTCATATTTAAAATTACAGCTAATTATAAGAAACAATTCAAACAACTTACCATCTCTAGACATCCCAACAGCTATGCACTTCTTAAATCTGAAATGTTAGTAAGATAGCTTGGTTAGTCACGCTCATATGAATACAGAATGCAATTCAAACATCATATATGAAAATATTGTTTAACTGTTTTACCACCTAACTAGTTTTACTGCCTTGGTCCCATAAAAATACTACCAGCAATGGTTTGTCTAATATGGCTAAATGTTAACAGCAGTGGAAAATGAAAATGTACAGCAATTACTTCTAATTGTCTAAGACATTGGCACAGTAAGTAAAGCTTTTCAAATGCAAACTAAAATAAATCTTGTTAACAAATTACTTCCAAATAAATTTCTCAGTAATAATCTGTCTATATCACTGACTAAACATTTTTAGTTCTTCATACACCTTGGAGTTTCAGATATTCAGTATTTAGTAATAGCTATGACAAAAATTTTTTAAATTATAAAATGTAGATTAAAGATTTTAAGAAAAATACCTCACCTGCAGTACTGGCACCGGTTGCGATTGGCTCTCATAACATTGCACATTTTGTTTTTTAAACATGGGCGATAACTTATCTTTTGTTGTATGCTCCTTCGGAAAAATCCCTGTATATGAAGAGAGAGAAAAGATTTTGAATATATGGTCTTGTACATGTAGCAGAAGATAACAATCAAATGGATAACACAAACCCATGGGTCAACATTTAAATTATATTTTTGTTGAAGTACACTACTTTTGTTTTCATTAATTATGAAGAGTAATAATTTTGTAAAATAACAGTCATTATTAAGATGATGTTTAGAACATAAATTAGCATGAAATTTTTATGGAAGAATTTAGTTCAGCTCGAAGAAAAAAGGGATATTAAAATAAGTAACAAACTGAAATAAGCATCT
Organism: Octopus maya; assembly: GCA_027122535.1. Classification (NCBI taxonomy): domain Eukaryota; kingdom Metazoa; phylum Mollusca; class Cephalopoda; order Octopoda; family Octopodidae; genus Octopus; species Octopus maya. Next base: position 4,836,707 of record JAOPJW010004006.1, read on the forward strand.
AGGGTCAGCATATTGAATTAAACCCTTGAAAGCAGTGCCATGGCATGGCAGTGATCCAATGACCAGAGCCAGTAAAACTATAAAATAGTGAACTACAAATCTCACTGATTTGATTTTTAAAAAATAGATTTGTATAAATGGACAAAAATTATTTTATAAAACATTTAAAAACGGAAATGAGGTGACAAATTAATTTAGTTCATTAACATTTATTTCTATCATTTTGCTAATATCAGAAAATTTTTGTGAAGAAGCTGCATTTATTGTTAAAAAATAAAAAGAGACAGAAAAACTGGACACCATAACAAGATAATTAATTGGGTTAATTATTTTAAACTGTAAAAAATAACTTGTCACCTGATCAATGATGCTTTTAAAATTAAAGAGAGACTAACATTCACTGTTGCTATTGGGAAAATATGTCATTATTATGAAAGCACAATGGCTGTGAAATAGAATAAGATGGTCATCAGCTGATACTTAACTGAGTTACTGAGATTTAAATATGAGAGACAGTGGTGAGGACATACAACTAGTTGAAACACCAGCTAGTTGACTGATCCTCTTGACTCAATGTAAAACAAGCATACCCATGCTTTATTAAAGTATGACAAGTAAATAAAAGGTTTCTAAGCTGTTGACTTGCTACAAATAGTAGCCAAGTCTCCATCAATTCATATCCTAGTGTCTTTTAAATTAACACATTGGACATGCTCATAGCTGCAACATTAGTTTTCATAGCTCTGCTTGGTCAAGTCTGATCTGGACAAATTAAGTCATGAGTGAATAAACTACAAGTTGATATATCTCCTCTACACAAGGCACTGAAGCCTAAAACTGATATTAGGACTGTATGGAAAACAAAAATAGCATATAGTCATAAAATAAGAATGGTTAAACAAAATTGTTTCTTATGTACATGACATAATACCCATTTGTACAGGGATGGGTGGAGAGTAAAGTTTATTCAACTCCAGTGTCTTCCATTAAGTTGATTAATCTCAGAGAGATTGAAGTTAAAATGGAATCCTTTAGCAACAGTCAAGGTAATCCTCTTTTACAGGTGCAAAACTTGGACTGTCACTAGGTCCATGGCCATGTCCCCTCAATATATATTAAACTCAGATGCTCTGGATAGTCTCCAGGGTAAACTGGATTTGTAGGTGACCAAGGAGCAATTCAATAGTGAACTCACACAATCAACCAACAAGACAGCAAGAAGACATTTGATAATTAGTAGGCACTGTCTTTGAGAGACCCAGAATTGCTCACCAGGCAAGTGATCACCTGGGAACTAACTCATGAGAGTGTGAAGCTGGGTGTCTTTCCAAACCTTGTGCTAATGAGACATGATAGGTGAAGTCGTTATCATACCCAATACAAATAGGTGTAGTCAATAGATGATATTGGTATTGAAGATAAAAGTGATAAAAGATTCCTTACTTTGCAGCCTTCACAGGCATGAACTCCATAATGAAAGCCACTGGCTTTGTCTCCACAAACCCTACATAAAACAGTCTCTCCATCAAACTCTGTAAAGAAAAACAAAATTTTTAAAAATTAACATCATTATATTTTCTTTTTTACTGATACATGAAACAAATTTAGAAGTATCAAATCATTCAATTTTGCATAGACATCAAATTAAAGTTTAATATTAAGGCAACAATGGTGTAGATTTATCTTTTCCATGGCTTGGTCAGAATAGGAAGGGTAGTAGTCTTCAATTTTTTCATGATTTCCATAAATTGATGGAAGGAAGTTATCCACATACTAGGGACCTGGCCCAAGTGATTGTAAGAATTTACCACTACCATCTTCTAGTTTAGCAGTACTATCTGGCCCTTGGCATGCTAAGGTCACTAACTATAGGGTGTGTTAAATAAACAATAGTTAAAGGGCAGCTGTACCTTGCAGTCTAGCTGTGGAATCATTGTATATTATCTGGTCTAAAGAATCAATCTGTACTGCATGAACTATATTTACAAGTTGCAACAATTACCACACTGTGTAAACACATATTTATGTACTACCACACCTTTGCATGGCACTAACCAGTACAGCTAACCTCAAGTAGTAGTAGTAGGAGTAGCAGCAGCAGTAGCATTGTTTTGTGGTAGTGGGATAATTGTGGATGTTCTGGAAAGGGTTGAAGGATGCATTGGTGACAGTATAGTATTGGTGGTAGAAGTTGTAAGTAGTAGGAATGGTGATGGATAAAATAACAGGTCAGACAATAGTAACAAAAGACATGACACCACCACCACCCTCCATACTCAGGTATATCCAAACAAGAGTGGGGGAGGAGGGGTACAAGTAATTTAAGTACAGTTAACTTGAATGAACAAAGAGGAGAAGAGCACTGGCAGTTCAAGGGCAGAAAACACCTAAGTGTGAGGGTGCGTGAGTGTATATAGGACACACCCAGGATTTAGAGAAATGGTGATCAATAGAAAGAAAGTCTAAAATCTAAAGAGAAGAGGGAGAGAAAGAAAGACAGGGAATGCTGGAAAAGAACAGCATACATAGAGATGGGATAGAGTGGATAGTAAGAAAGAGAAGGAGGAATACAGAGTATATTGTTATTGTTGAGCCCAGACCAGTTCTGATACAGATCTACGAAAGGCATTCCAATTGTGACCATCCCATCTCTATTCAGATATAGTGTATCTAGGATTACACAATCCAATGTGTCTTCTTTTTTTTTTCTTTTTTTTTTTGAGAACAGTAGTGCATGATTTAGCTACTATTTCTAGTAAGTGGAGAGACTAACTGAAATAACAAATATCAAAAGTAAAACTACAAAACTGAGAAATGAACCTGCATTAAAAACTCTGGAAATTATCATTCATCCATAGATAAGCCAATGGAGTAGTTACTACTGAATCATTCTTGACCTGCAAGAAATAGCAGCCAATATCTCCTCATACCATCATTAAAAAGTACACCAATTTCCAAACAAGATAATACTTCCCTATGACAGTCATTTTTCCTTGAAAGATAGATGAATGACAACTGTATGACAGTGGTACCAATTGTGTATGAGCACATATATACATAGATACACACACTGGCCTCTGTCAGTTTCTCCTTTAGTCACCACGTGGCCATGGTAGAAGAAACTTGCTGAAGGTGCTACACATTAGGACGCAAACTTCTTAACCACACTGTCATACCAACATCTGCAGTGTGTGTGTGTGTGTGTGTGTGTGTGTGTGTGTGTGTGTGTGTGTGTGTGTGTGTAACATCAGTGCAGTAGAAAAAAAATATAATGCATTGTGTCCGTTTACTTCAAAAACGTAAAACTTAACCATTTGAAAAACTGAAATCAATAAAATAAGTACCAAACCACAGTAAGTATTAGGTCGATATGATTGACTAAACTTGTTGAAGGAGGTACTTCAGCATGGCCACATTTCAATGACTGAAACTTGTAAAAAGAGAATAAAAGGATGTATTCTATAGAAAGAAATAAGATTCTGGAATTCCAAAGCTTCATTCAATAGTTTTCATTTCCATATATGCTGAAGATAGGCATGAATGTCACAGTCTTCCAATTTATATTGTTAAAAAAGAATTCTTGAAATTGGATGACTATGCAAGAAATAAACATTAATTTAGCTGAAGTATCAGTTCACGTACACATATACACACACTTTTAGCTAAATAGGTTGTTATCAAAAATGGGTCAAGTTGATATTTGTTTTTCACTCCTTTTCCTAGTTACCTGCTTCTGTAATCAATAAATAATGTGAAATGTAGGTGATGGAGATAATGGTGGTTATCTTAGGGCTGAGG
>JAOPJW010004006.1:6851818-6862565 GCA_027122535.1 Octopus maya
TACTTCAAATAGAAACCTTAATCAAGAGGACCCTAAAATTAATTTGCTCTATAAAAAATACACACACATACACACAATGGTAATTACATAATACAAGATGAGAAATATTCCACTGAAATCTGAATCTTTCATTAAGTTATTATTTCCAACTCCAAACAAGGGGAGATGTTCTGCTAAATAGTGTATTAGGTTTTTTTTTCTTCTTTTTCTATTGCCAATAACTTAACTGTGATTGATTTAGAATATGTGGATAAATGACAAAACCATGAGATGATCAAATTATGATAAAAGCCTGAAGCATGAGAGTGAGTAAAAGACCTGAGAAGAACTTTTCCCTTTTAGAACTCTTGCCTGCTGGAATTCTAGCTAGTGCTGTCTGCTTGCTAATGTTATTGATTCCAAGCAAATTCTCTGCATCATTTCTTTGGCTGTGTGAAAGATTTGTCACCATTGAAGTCCATTTGTATAATGTTTGAATAATGAATCACTTTTATGGACGTTGATCTGTCATTTGGATGTTGTTCTAATGATTGTCTGTTTATTTAAGAGAACTGTTCTATAGAGTCTCTAGAAATGAAATCCTATAATTATAACAATAAGATTTCCACAAAGCAATTTCAATGCTAAAAATCCAAGAAAGCCAGAATGGCAGATTAAGACAAGGTGCAGTAGACAGACATAGAGATTGAGTTTCATACCTAAATCTTTGTCTACTGAATCTTATTTTTACTGACATGTATCAAAAGTAATCTCTGACATTTTATGGAACTCTTGCTGTCAACAACTGTGTAGTGACAATACCTATGTTCTGGTTGTTATCAGAAGTCTGCTTATAGAACAATTTTACCTAGTAATGAAAAAATATGTTTCTGAGAATTCTTTGGAAAAGTACTAATAAATTTCCCCAATTTTATTGAACTTTTTTGGAGGATTGTCTAAATAATATTATTTATTTGTTGCTGAGTCTGCCTTCTTGAGTCACTACTTCTCAGGATTATGTCAATATATTAAACTATATTCCTATTTCCATTGTCTTTCGTTTTTAAATTTGTAAATATAGACGTTTATTATATGTGGTAGCAATGTTTTGATTAGAATTATCACCAGTTGTCTTCAGGGGATTATATCCAAAATGCGAATAAAATTATACAAGAATTATAATTATTATAACATTTGTAATATCTTGGATATTTTTAGATAAAATGATAAAATATGCTAACAATCAACTGGAAAGTTAGATAGGTACTCAAGTGAGCTGACAGTGAAATGTAAAGAGTATGCTACAATTAAGAGAGAAGGACTGGGGAAAGGAAGTTCAACAACAGAAAAGTGGGGATTAGAGAAATGATATAATAAAACATTTAATATGGTGGGAGAAAGCATGTCTATGCTGTTAGTGGTAAAGACGAGAAAATACTATAAAGAGAGAGAGATTTGACAGATAAATAGATATGTGGAGTCAGGAAAGACAAAGAGAAATAAATAAACCATTTTACTTTTGTACAGGTACACTATTATGTCTTTGTGGTTAACTACTGTACTATTACTTCAAGTTTCATGCTGCAGAAGCTGTTTCCAGATGATATATCGATGAAAAAGTTTAATGCCCCCCTCCCCCAACACACACACACACACAAGATTAGAAAATACTGGAAAGATACTGTAATACAGATTTATCTAACCTATATCAGCCAGCATAGGAAGACAGACATAAAAAAAGCTAAGAATAGTGAGGAGCTCTTGTATTAGGATGGAAATAACATTTGGAATTTCAGTGACAATGTCTTGTATTTAATGCAATGGATTTCAACTAAAAGATTATCATACTTTATGTGAGAATATTTCTGTGAAACGTTGGTTGGAACAGTGGATTTTATGGTTATTGATTCTGAATATTAAAATAAGTTGTTGTATGAACTGACTACTACAAAAACCATGATGCTATTTGTGTAGTTAACTCATTTTGATGCGGACACACACATAATTTGTCAGTAGAGAGAACCATGCATTACTTGTGTGAAATTTAGAGTGTAGCAATCACTGAAGTCTAAATAGTAATGTGGAGGTGAAAGGATCTGTTCTAACTGGGATAAAGACATACATTAAAGTCTTTCTTGTCCTTTGTTAAATTTGACTTTTTTCTATTCCTATTGAGATAAAAACACCTGATAGAAATTGCTTCTGACTTTTTAATTGAATGTGTTTGTGTATGTATGTATAATAGATTCTGTGTATTTTAGACTTTGTATGTGTTTGAGTGTATCAGGGTTACATATTGTGTGTTTGAGAGATGTGTTATGGACTTCATGTGTTACATACTCTGTGTGTTGTGAATGTGGTTGATTAGAGTTGTGTTTGTGTGCATTACATATGAATCTATGTTTGAGGAGCCAAGGGTAATAACTTTTACCTTTCTGAGAATATATGTAAAATAATTGACCAGCTTTCCCCAACAAATCTTACTTAGAACTTGTAGTAGTCTGCATATTGTCTGGGATTAAATTTGTATTTAGCAATAGGGGGTGGGAGGATAAAGAAATCTTTATGATAGATCTTTGTCAGAGAAATAGAAGCACTGCATGAAAAATTAGTTGAAAGTTTCAGTGGAATGGTTATGCTGTTTACTTCTTGAAAAAGAAATTAAAAATGAATAGTGTACAGCAAAGAAAAAAGAAAGAAAAAAACAAACAAGCAAAACAAATATCTGCAGTACCTTTGTTAAAATATTCTTCATAGTTAGAGAAGGTAATACTTCAGAATGGATTTAGTTGTAATGACAAAAATGGATTAAAGTTGGAGATATTAATGTTGTTGTTGTTTAGCCACAGGTCAGTCCTGTCAAGCAGATCTATGGTGGAAGTTATTCCAGTCCTTTTTAAGGGTGTGTGATAAAGTCAACTGAATTACTATCTTGTTGAATTAGAGTATAAGTGGCTGAGCACTCCTCAGATACATGTAATTCTCAGCATGACACAATCTATGACAAGGCTGCACCTTTGAATTACTAGTACAATCTATCTGATAGGCTTTGTTTACTTGCTGGATGTGGAAGAAGGGGCAGTGATTATGACCATTGCAGGCCCCTTCTAAGACCAGTGAACCGGATACCTTTACTATTCTAGTTAAACTGTTGCAAGTATATACCTACAGAAAAGACATGAGCAGGGAGGAGTTTCCAGAAGGTTGATGTTCTGGGGAAGGAAGACTGAGAAGAGTTGTTAGTGTGATGCCTAGAGGACAGGACACATCAAAGGTGATGAAAAGTGGAGAGACAAATGGGTCAGAATTGCAATGGGGAAAAAAATTATTGTATGTATTATAACTGTTAATGACAATATCCACAAATGAACAGGAATATACAAAAAAGAAAAGATACTGTAAAAGGTTGTAGATAACAAAAGTAATGTATTTGGCTATCTAATGAAAGATTTACATTCAGTTCTCACATGAAACTTTCATGTTTTTCTCTTCACTTAAGTTTATTTAGCTACATATCTATGTACTCGTACTCGTGTGTGTGTGTGTGTGTGTGTGTGTGTGTGTGCACGCACACGCATGCATATGTGCGTTATAAGCTATCCAAAGGGAAAGGGGAAGGCCACAAGCAAAAACACATTGGATAGAAAACCAGTGATCCAGTTCAAATGCTTATAAAAGCATGAAACTCTGTTAAAGGCATTCAAAGATAAGGTCTGTGTGCCTATATATACCCTCATATATGCAAATATACATATATATTTTAATAGCATTCCATATTCTCCTTTGCTAAAAATTGGTTGGATGGTGGTGCAATTTTGCTGTTATGTAGGTTCTTTCAGCAATTATTTCTACAGCTGAGTGAGGTTTCCACATATATGAAGCAAGAATAATGTCTATTTTCAGCAAGGTCAGTTTAGTCCAGTACTACAATATGTCTTGCACAGACAAATAGTCACAGCGAGGTTTGAACAATATGCCATCAGCAGCCCATCACCCTTTCTACTGGATTATCTATATCTCATATCACCTTACCTTCTCCCATGGCCTTTGTATAAAGAAAGCCTGTTTGCAAGTGTTCACATGAATAATGTTTTGTGCACATTTCTTTGAAGCTTAATTTATGTATGAAGATAAGTTCAAAGCTCTTTGTATATGTAAATGTGCAGACAAGTACATATATGTGTGTGTGCATATTTTCATGTGTGTGTGTGTGTGTGTGTGTGTGTGTGTGTGTGTGTGTGTAGATATATATTATATTGATTTAGGAGGGTTTCAAGATTTATCTTCAACAGCTTATTCAGTGTATATGCACATACAAGGCACATACATTAATCTGTTGCCTGGTTTAGCATTGTCATATGGCCCATGGCCCTTGAGTTTCTTTAACCGAATCCTTTTTGCTGCAAGCATTGAGACCAGGTTTCTGGTCTGAAGATAACTTTCTTCTCCCTATCTGTCATGGAAACCCTAAAAAATGTCAAGGGCATATCTCTTCCTCCTCTGATTAAGTGATAAAAATATGTATGTATGCATATATGTATGTGTCTCTGTGCATGCATTCATATGTGTGTATATATGTATAGACACAAATTTAAGCAATCACAGATCAAAAGAGGACTCAATTGCTTATTTGCTGAATGCAGTATGTCTTTGTTTATCATAAGACGAAGATTAGAGTATCAAATTGCACCTCAGTTTCACTACTTTGTGACATTACTCATTGTACCATGGAGTGGCAAAATTCCAAGTTTTAGTGTGATACAGTAATCTTCAGTTAATAAACACATACACACACATTCTCATGGCTATGCTCAACAGTTTATTGGTCAATATTTCATGATTATAGACCTTCATTTATACTTGTAATCAATAATATATTACACAATTCACTCTGAAGAAAAGTTCTTGCTAATACCCTCAATTATTGGTACATGCCCCAGGCATTCATACTCCATAGTTTATGGAGTAAGCTTTACATTCCATACATCTAATCAATGATTCAAAGAAATGAGGAAGATACGTAAAGCATTTCAAATATTCTCTATTTGTACATACATATATACATACTTATACTCACTCACCCCCACCACACACACACACATTATTTCTTAATGGCATGTCAATTCAAAAGAATTGTTGAATCCTTGAGATTATCTTTTCTTATTCAAGATTTATCGCAGATGCTGCCTTTCTTCAAACCACCAAGGTGATTGTTTTCCTTCTCTTGAAGTGAAAATAATTTCAATAAATTTTGTATTGTATTTAGTATATCTTTCTCCATCTTTTTATTAATTTCTGTTGATTAACCAAAAAGCACCAAAATTACAGAATGCAAATATACATAAATGTTAGATAATTCCTTAATACATTATAACGCTATGGTTCATAATTTCCAATACTCCAATGTTCCTGTTTCTAATCACTGAGCTGGTAATCTGAGCCCATTCTCTCTTGAATTATCTGTTGTTTAAATATATTCTTGACATATTCTATGAGAGTCATCAAGAAAACACTCACACACAAACACACAGAATTCACACATAGAACTCAACGTGCTTGAGTACTGCTGTCTCTCTCTCTCTCTCCACTCTTCCTGCTCTCCCCCTCTCTCCTTCATTTCTCTTTTTAGATTAAAAAATAAAAAAGTACACACATGAACTTACAAATGTTTGTGGAGACAGAACACACATACACACATGCACACTCACGCACACATACATGCATATGTACATATATGAACATAAACACATGCAAATATGAACACACAAAAACATCCACACGTACAAACACATGAAGCTCACATATAAGCAATCATACAGGAGGTTGTATATAAACTCATGCATACGCTCACCCCCACCCCCCGTTACTGTCCAACTTCCAACAAAAGAGCTTTGTCACTTTGTTAGTGTCTGATTCTTATTCTGTTGAATATTTTATTCCTAACTGTTTTACACCTATTTTACTATGTTATTGGGAGTGGGTAGGGATGGGTGTATGGCTTCTAGATGGACCAATTGTTTATACAGTTTTTCCTACTGTTATCTACTCAACTGTGAAGTAGAATGTGGAATCTGCTGTTGATACTAACTTTCCCACTGCAAACAACCCAACTTGAAGTAGGGGTGGAACCTGCTGTTTATGCTGTCCTTTCCACTGCTAACAAGTCAACTGTGAAGCAAGAGGTGGAATCTGCTGTTTATACTGTCCATTGGACTCTAACAGCCCAAATGTGAAAGTAGGGGTGGAATCTGCTGTTTACATTTTGTGAAACAGTTTATATTTTCTTTCCCATTATTAACTATTGAACTGTAAAGTAGCAAGGTGGACAATGTTGTTTCTATTGTCTTTCCCTCTGCTAACTCTGAAGTAAGGAGTAAAATGTGACATTTATACTGTCTTTTGCACTGATCACAACTCAACTGTGAAGTAAGGGTGGAATATGTTGTTTATGCTGTCCTTCCCATTACTAAAAGCTGAACAATGAAGTAAGGGAGGGAATATGATGTCAGCTTGACACTTCAAAGTAGGCAAAGGTTTCAACCAAATGCGAAACACAACTAACAAAAAAACAGCTGTTGTATGATTTCAATTTGCCATCATGTAATCAGTGGTTCTTCTGAACCAATTAACGAACAAGGTAAATGTATAACTTCTATTAGGTCAAATCAATGTGAAGTCTAAAATCAGAAGAAAACCCTGATGGCCTGCATCAGTAACAAATTATCCAAAAGGAAATGTAGGAATTAGAATAAATGTAGTTACCACAAGGAAAGGGAAAAGAAATGTCCACTGTTTCAAGTTTAGATCTTTTATTGAGGAAGAGAAAAGTTCTCTGTTCTTTTGTTTTCCTCAGTGAATTGTGTTAGCCTGCAATGTCAGGCATTTTCTTTTTGTCATGGTAACTGTATTCGTGTTAGCTACCATACTTCCTCTGAAATCAATGTAACACATCACAATCCCCCACCACCACCACCACCACCACCAAAATATTCTTCATGTTGCTTGCATTTTAAGGAAAATTGTAAACTCATATGACCCACAGTAATTTTGTGAGGAACAGCGACCCCAGACATTGTTGACTTTGAAAGACACAATGATGGAAAAATGATACATAAATTCTGTAATTCACAAAATGGGGGTGCATCTGTAATTGTGTTTAAGACAAGTGTAAGCTGCTGTTGATGATGATTGACCTATGTAATTGATGTCCTTGACAAAGACAAACTGAATATATCTGAATGGTAATGGAAAGGAATTTGGAATAAACAGAATGAGAGAGAGAGAGAGAGAGAGAGAGAGAGAGAGAGTGGGAGAGATGCCAAGAGAAAGGACAGGAATGAGATTGGGGAGAAGAGCTAGAGTAGACTGGGATAAAGAGAAGGGAACTAACAGAGAGAGAGAGAGAGAATCTTGAAAAATTCTATTCAGTTGAACTTGAATTTTATGTCACTTTAGAAGAACTGTGTATCTGAAACTACATTTGTATCCCTGCTCCCCCCCCTACACACACATTCCTTCTGATTCTTATTTTAAGAAGACACCCTCTACCAACCATAAGTAGGCTGTCTCATGCAAAGTAACAGTTTCAACATTCGGTTTGGTCTAATGATGGAATTCTTTAGTGTTATTGCTTACAATATCACCTAACTGTTATATGCTATAGAAAGAGCGAATGAGAGAGAAGCATTTTCATTACAACTGAAAAATCTTCTTTCTGAAATGATAAAGTAGCTATGTGGCTTTCATTAACACACTGTTATAGAGAAATAAAGTCTCTTAAAAGTTCTTGATAGCAGAGATGGACATTTTAGGGAATACAACAAATGAAATATTGAGATGTTGCAGTATGTTGTGCTATGAAAATATTAAACCGTGTTATAAAAATATTGTACTGTCTTATAAAAATATTACTGTATATTTTTCATAATGCCTTTGCCTTTTTATTTTTCTATATATATATTTTACTGGTTTCATTCAGTGGACTGTGTCCATGCAGGGAAACCAACTTCAAGGGTTTTAATTGATAAAACATTTCTGTCTTCTGGTTACTGTGGTACTTATTTTATCAATCTCTTTTTGTTGAATGGCTAACTTGCATTTTGATGCAAAGTGACAAAATATGATGTACCATTTTACTCAGACACACACGCACACAGAAGGGTTCTGGATTATTTCCATCTATTGAATCCTGTTCATGAAGTATTAATCAACATGAGTCTACAATAGTAGGAAATACTTTCTTAACATGTCATGTAGTGACATTGAATCCTGGGAACGTGTTTGTGAACAAGCTTCTTAGACGTAGGCATAACTTTGTGTTTTCATCTCTCCTTATTATCCACTGATTGGTTAATTTAGTTATTTTGAATATTTGAATTCATATAATATACTGATTTTCTTAGCAGCAATCTCTCAACTGCAAAGTGGGCATGGTATTTTTGTTAGGTAGATTGAAGTAATTAGGGTTATGAGATTGCCTAAGCTGCAAAGATCAGGTGACATCGTAGCAGCTACTGTCAAATGATCTACCTCAGAATTGCTTTCTGTCCTGAAGTGTTCCAATGTCTGCATTTTTGTGGGTAGTTATTGACTTCTCCTATGAAGTTTTACGGTATCTGTATTTTTGCAGGTAGCTATTTAGAATCTTGGAATAATGTTGCAATATTCTTTATCTCTCTGTAAAATACTTTTTTAGCTTCTCCAACTACCACGCTTGTTCTTTGTTTCCAGGTCAACTTTAAGGATATTCCAGTTGTGACCATCACATCTTTTATTAATTTTTAAAATAGTAGGTTGTCATTTGAAGGAAATTTAGCAGCTAATTTTAGCAAGTCAGGTGATCGTGTAGATTTTTCATTTATTGTGCAGAGGCAACACCACAAGCAATGAAGTAAATCCCATCCATGCATAAGGTCAGTTGAAAACTACCATACTGCTATTATCACAAGGGATGATAATATTGTGGACAACTAAGCCAGATCCATTGGTCATCTTTACAGAAATAATCTGTAACTATAGAGAGAATAGGGTGAAGTCCAGAACCAAATAAAATTGATCGGAGTGTGTGTCAGCAGTGATAAATCAAAGGGAGAGTTTATGGAAGGCTAGCTAAATCCAATTACTATGTTGGAAAGCAAGAGCCAAGACATTAGACTTTCTACTTCTCACAGTAATTGAATTTGACATTCCAAACTCTTCTCTAGAGAGAATAAACTAAAGCTGTTGCACAAAATGTATGAGAAAAACCTTTGAAAAATCTTCTTTCTGTTGATTACACAAAAAACTAATAACTTGTTTAAAAAAAAATCTTCATTATCTGTACTATATTGGTTCTGTCTCCATCATCCAAGGAACTGTTGTCTCTTCAATATTTATCACCTCTGACACCATTTATTCATGTTCAGATGAGACAATTCTCTATACTCATGAATGAAATCCTTTAAACTAGTTAGTCTGTCTTTTGCATATAACTTATTGCTCCAGCCTGTCTTCCACTTCTATTAACGAAAGTTTTCTTATGCTCCTCTTCCCACTCGAGCCTCTGGATCTACGCACAATATATTTCTTCCTCAGACACAACAATTATAAAAATAAGGAACAATGTCTATATCCATGAATGTATTTGAACTATGAGATATAGAACTGAGATGAAACCAACAAACATTTTTTTTTGTTACTGAAGAGATGAGGTGGCTGTGGTTTCATAATGCTAGGAAATTCAGTCACTTGTTCATTGCCTGTCTGCCCTCTTCTCTCTCTTTCTCTCATTTAATGTCCCATTCACGTATGCATAGGATTGTTGGTTTTACAGTTGGATATGCCTTTCCTACCACATACTTTATTTTTCAACTATAAAGAAAAAGTGGAGACTGATGTCAGCTTGGACAAACTGAGACAACCACACAGTCAGTGGTTGTAATATAAATAATGGTAACAGTCAATAACAACCATTTTGCTTACCACAACAATTGCTACACATCAATTATATTATTGCCTAGAATCCTATTACTTCCATATTTCAACAGAGCTTATTTTTAATAATCATAACTAATCTCTTCTTTCATGTAGTTTCAGATTACATTCTTTCAAATGTATAATTTTATATGAGACTTTAAAACTTCTGTTTTAATTAAATTTTAACAAACAAACAAAAGAAACTTTCTTTTTCTCTCTGCTCAGCATTAAATTAGATCATGAAACCTGCATGTAAGCTATGTGGTTGTCATAATTTTCCATCTCTTATCCTGTGAGAAGTCAATCTGTTAAAATGCTTTGATTTGTTCTACTTGTATATTGTTGTGACAACTTCTGCACCTCTATATCCACTGCACTTACCTGGAATATAAGAATTTCCAAATCCTTTTTTTCTTTTTAAAGACTGTTTACATTGCAAGGGATTACATGATTGTCTCATTCTTTTCTTCTTTTTATTTATTTTCTCTTCTTTTATTTGAAATATCGTACTCTTGTTCAAATTGCTCTCACTGATTGTCTTGTCTGAGCAACTTGTAACAGTACTGTCTTGGCTTCTATTTCAATAGGAAGTCTTAACTTCTACCGTCTTAACAGTTCTAAAATGACTTGGTTCCTCTATCATGTTTTACCATGAGCTATTAATTCCTTCTTTACCTTGTTGAAGCTATACTTAGACTCTTAGACTTCTCAGTAGGCACCAACTACTGACATCTGATTTGTGACTCCAATTCTCTCTACTAACAGAATAAAATGGAAAGAAAACCTGTGTGCACAAAACCGGTAAGTTCCTTCT
>JAOPJW010004006.1:9018465-9028544 GCA_027122535.1 Octopus maya
CTGAACTGTTTACACAAATAATCACGTGTTTTCACAAATGTACTAACGAGATTTGCTCGGATATTCTCATTTAAATAAGAATAGGTGATTACGGGTGATTTTGGGTAGCTTGGTCACATAAACCAAAATTTTTTTCGGGCGGCTTTGGTAATGAAAGGGTTAAAGGTATCAGTGTGTGATTCAGTCAAGTGCGACAAGTGGAGAAGAGGCTGGCACCAGAAACAACGATGACAACACAGGAGACGTGTCATTGTTAGTGTTGTCATACATAAGATATGTCATAGCCACCACAAGCCCCAGTCCTAGGGTGGCTCATAAGCATCAGAATGACACCAAAAGTTATGCCCCTGGAGTGCAAGATTCTGGTAGGGCTTCTCATGCTGGATAGGGACCAGATTAATATAGATCACCTCTTTGCAGGGGTAAAAAATGGGTTTGGGTTGGGCCTAGAAAAAAAGCTAAGTAAGAGAAGCATTGATGAGAAGTCAAAATCCAGCAAGTCCCGGGAGAGGAAGGAAGGCCTGTGTTTTGGGAAATAAGGCACAGTTGCAAAAGCAGGGATCCAACTGGAAAAAAGCAGAACAGACAGCCCAGATTAAAGAACAATAGAGAAAAGTCATTGAAAAGGCAATGCTCCATGAAGAATGAAAGGGGTTATATAAATAGTCATAGGTTCACCAGATATAGGTGGGGAGGGGGAATAGAAATATAGTCAGACCAAAAAAGATTAACTCTTACCTCACTGGTAGCTGTTTTGATAAAATGTAGCTGAAGCTTCCAGGTGAGGAGGTACCCCAGGGTACAGTATGTTGGAACGGGTGGTTTTTCAATACTTGTACTGCTACCACTACTACTACTACTGTTGCTGGCGTCCATGTGGTACTCAAGAGCCTGCCAGGATTCTAGCAGTGCTTGCATCAGAGCCTCGTTTGGTTGTCTGCATCAACGACAAAAACAGAATTTTATTAATTAGCAGAGACATGGAGAATGAATACACACAATAAACTACACAAAACCCATGCAATCAATAAAACAGTAATGCATGATGAAGACAACAGGCTTCTACACAGTTTCCGTCTACCAAATTCCACTGACAAGTTATTACTGAGCCTGTAACTTCAGCAGAAGATCCTTGCCCAGGTTGTCCTTCAGTGGTACTGGACGTGGAATCACAAGCTCCTTCACCCCTTCAGCCATGCTGGCAGCAGCAAAGAGGTTCTGTTGACCCAAACAATGTCACCATTTTACTTACCTTCCGCTGTTGTCGTCTTCATCCCCATCAAACTGGGAGCAGTACTGTTTCATGGCCTGCTGGTGGATGGTAGCTTTGGAGGTTTCCTCCACTCTCGTACTGAAATGTAAAAGCAGCTTATGTGAGGGATAAGAATATGTGAGAGGGAGAGTGAGTGAATATGTGTCACCTTCCCCCAGTGCTAGAGGCTGTGATCATATCTAAAGAGAAGTTTGAACTGAAGACCCTCTCCTTTGATAGTCTCTCCTGGTTCAAGAAAGACGACCCTGTATTCCTTGCTGAACAATCTGTGCAGATGGTTTGTTTGTAATAATCGAATGCCTGGGCCATACCATTAGCTCACTCCTTCCATTCAAATCAACGTTACCTGAACAGGTGCACAGTGTGCCACTCGTTAAGTGTCAAAGTGATTGCAGACCAACACGAAATGAAGTGTTTTGCTCAAGAATACAATGCACCACCCAATCCAGGGATTGAAACTGTTGTCTTGTGACCAAGAGTGCAGTATTCTTGCCATCAGGCCATACACTCTCATATCCAGTGACATATCAAACCATTAAGCCACCAGATTACAGTCTGTTCAGTGAGACTAACTCACCCCTCTCCCGATTTCTCCTGAAAGAAGAGAGTTTCAAAAGACCCTTTTGATACCAATTTGCTTGATTCTGCCCCTGGTCCTACAAGATAAACATCCTGTTTTAAAGTGATTTAAATTAAAACCTTTCATTAAAATTCCATGTTAATTTATGTTCTAAACACTATTTTAATAAAGTTATTTTACTAAATTCTTTGTTGTTATTTTCAAACCCAGATGAAACTAAAACTGTTTATTTCAACAGTTATATGGTAACAAAAGGGTTAAAGTGATCTGAATTAAAATTTAATATTAATTTGTTTGAATGCTTAATAATGACAAAATGATTTTACTAAATTATTATTTTCAAAGGCAGAGCATTTCAACTGACATGAGAACTAAACAGTTGAAACCTAACCTTGTTCTCCGTTAATTGTCCAAGAATTCCAGTTATTTTAACCCTTGCACCAACTCAATTCCTTCGAAAGTCAATGAAATATAAAAAGGAACCAATGAGATGACAAATATTGAGTTTACTTACGAGAGTTTCTTGAATTTCTTCACACAGTCCATCTCGGCTGAAGCTGAGTCTTGGGTTTCCAAACTGTGGAGTTCACCAACAATTCTGAGATGATCAAAGAAAGAAATAGACAATTTAACAACAGACATTTAATGTGATCAATAAAATTCCACCCATGCCCATCCAGTGTTGCATGTCCTTCCTTTTGTATTTTTAAGACAGTAGGATGTAATCTCAAGGAAATCTAGCCGCTATTTCTAACAGGCAGGTCAAGTGACTCTATAGGGCAGAGGTTTTCAATCGGGGTCCATATGATTTTTAGGGGTCCACATAAGGTTTGGAGCAAAAACTTGCTCCATACTTGTACAATACACAAAATATTTCAACAACTGTTTTTGTTTTTTTTTTAATGCAATTCCTAAAAATATAATAGAATTTTAATCAGTAACCCTGTAATTAATTCTATTCCTCATCCTCATTTAATGTTTGTTTTCCAAGCTGGCATGGTTGGATGGTTAAAACAGGATCTGAAGGGGCTAAGGATCATGTTGTGCTCCCCTGTCTATTATAGCATCGTTTCTATGGCTGGGTGCCCTTCCTAGCAGCAACCCTTTATAGCATGTACAGGGTCCTTTTTTACTGTGACCCTGGCACTAGTACGGGCACCACACAGTTTACAGGAGTATGAAACCCAAAGGGTGTTATGGGAGAATCCTGAACACCCCCACGTGACTGAAAGTGGACTAACCGATTACAAGAAATAAGTACTGAGTGAACTGTCAGATGGTGGGAGTTGCTGATGGTGTTAATTCGACTGTGTTGGTTTAACAGTAATACAGAGTATCGTAGCTACGTTCAAGTTGTATGGAGTACGTTCTATGTTAACGGGTATTTCTACAATATTATTTGTCTAATCAACCATTTGTCTAATACCATTTTACGTCAGACGTGTACACCCACGTCATAACAGAGGGAGAGGGCTTTATGCTAGGGGATGAAGGTTAAGGGACGTGAGAAGAGATGGTGGACCTGGTTCTTGTTGCATGGCTACAATTACTGTGAAATTAGGACAAAAATAATAAATTAAAAATGATATAATGAAGAGGAGGTATCAGATTTCATTTCACTTACTTGTCGAGGACATGGTAAGCTGTTATTTGGACAGCATAGAGTTTCGATAAGAGCATTGGGCAGAACTGGTCTAGAATGGTTTCCATCTTCTCGCTGGATGACAGACTGGTAGAACTGGTTTCCTTCAGAGGTGTGTTTAATAGTCGGTCTTGTGGGCAGTGGGTTAGAACCTGCCCTAGCCAAGCAACAACAGGGTGTTGTATGTCAGAGTCCTTCTCTGATGACAATACACTTTCTGGAGTGATAGAGCAATAATAATAATAATAATAATAATAGTAATAATGGTTTCTTTTATTGGCCACAAGGGCTAATATATACAAACATAAAAGAACATACAATAACATTAAAAAACAAAAAAAAAAAAAAACGGACTATACAATGGGTTTTCATGTTTGTGTACACAGTAAATAACAAAAAAATTAATCAATATAAATCTCCCAAAAGGTGCTTTAAAGGTTACTCATGGAAAAACTCACAAAAGCCATAAATAGGTTGACGAATAGAAAAAAAAGAATAGAAAAAGAAGAATAGAAAAAGAAGAGACCTACCTGCTGTTTGGACGTAGAGTGGAATAACGAGAGCGTAAACGGCTTCACTGAAGAATTCATTCCATTCCGAGATGACGTTGTCAGGGATGTTGGTCTGTGAGTCTTGCAGGCTGGTAGCCATCTCATAGAGCAGCTTGCATATTCCTACCATAAAGAGTTGCACCTGTACAGGTGAGCCACTCAGGCATTTCGTCTCACTGGCGCTCTGGGAATAAGAAATAAATTAAGATAGGAAGGTACGGAGACAGGTAAGTAATTAGGTAGATATTGGGGTTCAGGTTCAGCCCCGTTGTGCAGTACCTTGGGGGCAAGGGTCTTCTGTAGCCCCGGGCTGGCCAATGCTTTTGTGAGTGAATTCGATAGAAACTGTGTGGAAAGCCATTGACTGCAGCCATGCTGGAGCACTGCCTTGAAGAATATTAGTCAGATAAATCAATCCCAGGACTTATTTGTTGAACTGCTAAGTCATGGGGGACATAAATACACCAACACCATTGTCAAGCAGTGGTAGAGGACAAACAGACATTCATATGACAGGCTTCTGTGTGCATGTGTGTTTCCCACCCACTGCTCGACAACTAGTGTCTCCTGCAACAGCATTTCAGAAAAAAAGGGGCCGACGTCCTTGGGTTGATTCATTTGATTAAAACCCTTCAAGGCGATGCTCCAGTGACAAACAAAATCAAAAAAATCATCGTCATCATTTTAACGTCCACTTTCCATGCTCTATGTATGTTGGTGTATTTATGACCCCTTGTAACTTAGCAGTTCAGCAAAAGTGACTGAAAGAATAAGTATCAGGCTTAAAAAAAAAAAAGTACTGAGGTTGATTCATTTGACTAACATTCTTCAAGGCAGTGCCCCAGCATGGCCACAGTCTAATGACTGAAACATGAGACACATACACAATGGGCTTCTCTCTGTCTTCATCTGCAAAACTCACTCACAAGGCAATGGTCAGCCTGGGGCTCAAGCCAAAAGATATTTGACCAAGGTTCCACATTTAACTCTACTTTCTTTGACTCCCTTCCTTTCTGTCAGGTCTGACCCAATAACATTGCAAGCAGTTATTCTCTTTGACCCCCTCCTCATCCGGTTTCAAGAAACACTAATATTTCGTGGCCCCCTCAGCCTGTACGTCTGACACAAGAACTCCTCCCCAGAGGAAATGCAGCTGACTGCCAGGGTGTAATGAAAGGTGACATCTTACCTGAAGCCATGAAACAGCACTGCAGAGGATGAAATCACACTGGTCATTGTCGAGGACAGACAGCTGTGACCACATCAGCTTGAGCAAGTTCATCACCTCCACATTGAAATGAACAGCATGAGGAGAGACTGAGGTGATGTTGCTGTAATCAAAACAAATAACTTGAGATTACTGATTGGGAAGAAAAAAAAAATGCTGAGGTGGGTGGGGCAGAGATGAAAATGGAGTCTGAGAAGAAGCACAAGAGTAGGTGGCAGGAGATTCAGGGATCCATAAACTGTGCAGATTCTTTCAGAATAGTGAAAAGTTAATATGCAAAATATTGGGAATGAATGACACTGCTTATGTGACTGCCAAAACTATGAGACACATGCACACACAAGGTGGCATGCAGTGGAACTGAACCAGAGACCATGTGGTCAAGAAGCAAAGTTCTGAACCACACAGCCATGCTTGTCCATACAGACACACACACAGAGGGACTAAATGTGAGCATGGTAGGTGAAAGGGATTTAGGGACTCAATGCATTTGTTTTAGGGAGGGGAAAAGGACATGGGTGTCTGGTGGACAGGTGTTAGCAGGGTGAGACGTGGAGGTGAGGTGGGTGAATTGATTGCAACAACAACAACAACTATTAGCACAGTAAACCTTCATCGACAGTGGGGAGACAATAACAACATAAACCTAAGAACCATAACACACATCACGTACTTACATGTGGAAAAGGAAATGGTCCCCAGAGTGACGCCATTCACTCAGGGTATTTAAGAGGTCAATGAAGATCGACTGCTTGTCAGGGTCTTCGTGGAACCTCCATTTACCTGTAGCCATGGTGATAAGGGGCAGCAGACCTACAGCACCTTGAAGGTGAAAAAGGAGAGAGACAGAGAGAGAAAGAACATTACAATTTATCAAAGACATATCTAATTATATATTATGATGATGATGATGATGATGATGATGCCTTAATCAAGGAACACCTTAGATGATGTAATCCTGCATGTATTGTGTTTTGGGAAAAGACGAGGTAGGCACGGGTGGAATACTTTTGATCACTGGTCTGATTGACTTAAACTGGCCTGGGGTTAAATAACAACCAAAACCAAGCAACTGTGTAGGAAGCTGACGAGAGAGACAATGGGAAGTCATTGCCTGAAAACAAGACGAGATGGTCATGGCTGGAACAACTTTGATCATAACTGTACTCAGTCGTGGTTGACCTGGGGTTAAACAAGTACAAATGTGTAACAAGCTGATGAGGAAGCCTCTATGAGAAGTCATTGCCTGAAAACGAGATGGGATGGTCATGACTGGAATAGCTTTGATCATGAGTGTATTCTCAGTTCTGGGTTGACCTGGGGCTAAAAGGCTACAAAGAAAGCAAAAGAGAGGGTTTACTTACAGCTGAGAGAGAAGATGTTGTCACTGGGTAATGAGAGCAGCTTTGTAACGAGGACTTGTGTAATG
Source organism: Octopus maya (assembly GCA_027122535.1). NCBI lineage: Eukaryota > Metazoa > Mollusca > Cephalopoda > Octopoda > Octopodidae > Octopus > Octopus maya. Next base: position 9,025,169 of record JAOPJW010004006.1, read on the forward strand.
TTCCAAGAAGCAGACGAGGTACAATGTTGTATCAGCATCCGTAACATCTGCAGGTGTTTCTCTGTGAATTCTTCTTCAAAATAGGAACCAATTCTTAGAAAGTAGAAAGAAAGAAAAACATGGAAATAAATAAACATAATTGAAGGGGAGGGACAAACACAAAAACATGCACACATAGATATATGTATATGTGATGGGCTTCATTCGGTTTCCATCTACCAAATCAACCACCCACAAGGCTTTGGTCAGCCTGAGACTATGACTGAAGATCCTTGCCCAAGGTGCCACGCAGTGAGACTGAGCTCAGAACCATGTGGTTGGAAAGCAAACTTCTTACCACACAGCCACACTTGTGCCTGTGATATGAAATTTTTTTTTTAAGTAAGAAACTCCAACAACACCAATGGAGAAAATTATATTTTTTATGTTTTTTGTAAATAATAAGAAATGGATTATATCTTTGATGCTTTTTTTAAAGATTGATTTGTATTTACCTGTTTTCGGAGAGTTTTTCATGGAATTTTTGTTCCAACAGAAACTGCAAGCCCATAGCTTGCCAATGGCCATCTGATAAGACACTGTGAAAGAGGGAAAAGAAAACATCAAAATTCATAGATGTGTGTTTGTGTGTGTATATAAATACATATTTGGTATTGATTATTAGTGCAAACAAAAGTACAATTCCAAAAGTACTTTCCATGTATGTATAATTGCTTCTACACATAAACCAGTGTTTGAGGTGGGGAGGGAATGAATGCATCGTAATTGTATAAATATTTCTTAAAAATATAACATTGCAGCTCTGAGTAGATAATCTGTAGTGAAAGGCATTCCAGTCATGACCATCCAATCTCAATATAATTTAACATAGATTAATCTCTTTTGAAGTGGAGAGAGTGGAATGTGAAGGAAATTTGGTTGCAATTTCTAATGAGTCGAGCAACGATGGAGAAGCTCTAATGAAGTGGTGGTTGTAGTAGTAGTAAATAGATGTAGTAGTAGTAGTAGTAGTAAAAAGATGTGAGATAGCGAGCAGCCACTGACCGTTGTGTGAAAAGGTCCAGTAATGCATTGGTCTGTTGATCGTCCAGGTTATCAAGGTGTTTGGTCACCTGCTTGTGTAATGTCGTCACAGACTTCTTCAGTTCACTATTCTGCAAAAAAACACAACAACAACAACAACAATAATAATAATAATGGTTTCAAATTTTGGCACAAGGCCAGTAATTTTAGGTGTTGGGGGTTAGTCAGTACTTGACTGGTCCTTCATTGATCTTGAAAGGATGAGAAGCCAAGCTGGCCTCAGAAGAAATTGAACACAGAACATTAAGGGCTCTGTGCATTAGATGGAAGGAGGCATTGAACTACAAATGGTCAAGAATTACTGGTCTAACCCATGCCGGTATGGAAAAATAGACATAAAAATGAATGCAAAACAAAAAATATAAATAAAGTGACAGTTTTTACCGTGTTGTAGGTATCGACCCAACATTGAGAAACAGCAACCGAACAGAGCAAGTTGTAAAGGACATGAAGAAATTGGGTTGGGTTAAGCAAGCTGGTCAAGTGGTCAGTAGAATTCTCTGATGGACCATCTTGGAGGAAATCTAACAGAGATGTATGGAAGAGGCTAGTGAAGACTGTGGAAGTAGGGAAGTCTCCAGGTGGCACCTCGGTGTTTGGCTTATTGTGTCTTTGACAATCCCAGTAAGTTGCACTCAGCTGCCCAGTTATCATGAGATATTCTTCAAACTAAAAGACAAAAACAAAAAAAATTTTTTTAATTAAAATAAAAGTAAAATAAAAACTAAAATAAAAGTAAAATAAAGTTTCGTATTTTAGCACAAAGCCAGCAATTTTAGGGGGAAGAGTAAGTCTATTACATCAACCTCAATATTTGACTGGTATCTTATTTTATCAACCTAGAAAGGATGAAATGTAAAGCTGATAATTACAGAATTTGAAATATGAACTTGAACAGCTGCTCCAGACATTTTGTCTGATGCTCTACCAATTTTACTAGTTTGCAATCTTAATTGTTTCTCATTTCGAAACACCTTAACGGAAATGGAGGTCCTTACCTGTTTTGGTGGCAACACTTGTTCTGTCACAGTGAACAGGTGACTAAAGTGCTCAACCAAAAATGGACTGGTCAAACCATCGTCTACTTCTGCAAACACTGTGTTTAACAAAGTCTTCACTTCTCCAAAGACAGTTTGTAACCTGCAAAGAATGAGAAAAAAAATTTTTCAATGGGAGAGGGTCAATGTACCGAGAAGAGGGGAGAGAGAGAGGGGGGAGGAAAGAGTTGAGAAAAAGCAGGTGTCATCATCATTTTAATGTCTGCCTTTCACTGCTCTCAGGAGTCACATGCAATTTGTTGAGGCATAGATCCTGCAGCTGGATGCCCTTCCTGTTGCTAACCCTCATCTGTTTCCAAGTAAGATAATTTCCTCAAGATTAAATATGTCTTGGAGGAAATGAAGGACACCTCTTGCATGATGGCAACATCTGTTTACAACTATTGATGATGATGATGATGATACAAAGGCAAGGAGACAGCAATGCATGCACACACACACACACGATGGGCTTCTTTTAGTCTCCATCAACCAAATCTACTCACAAGGCTTCAATCACCCAGCTATAGTAAAAACACTTATCCAAGGTGCCAAGCAGTGGGACAGAACCCAGAACAATGTAGTTGGGGAAGCAAACTTCTTACCATAAATTCATATATTAATTATCATCCATGCCAGCATGGAAAGCTGACATTAAACGATGATGATTACTATGAACATTCTCCTCCTCCTCCTCATTGCTGCCATCACTATCATAATTGTCTTCATCATCACAATGACCAAAATCGTCATCATCATCACCATCATAATCGATGTCACTACCACCACCACCATTATCATCATACCTCATTTTTATGTGGTCCAATTACAAAGAGGAAGCCACACAATTAGAAAGTTAACGAACTTACTGCCAGAATTTTACTAAACGAGGGACTCACTGTTCTGTTGTGGCCACTTTGTACATGACTGTGTCTCGAATTGCATGGAAAATGTTGAGGAAAAACCTGCTGATGCCCTTCGATGTTGAAGGCTGGCGACGGTAGAGAGTCTGCATCCCATTGATGCAAACTTGACGAACTTCCTTTCGAGTTTGTTCTGTGGGACGAAAACAAAATATAACAAACATAAGTTAATGTGAGAAAAAGCAGACACAGAAGTCTGGTGCAGTCTTCTGCCCTGGCTGGCTCCTATCAAACCATCCAACCTAAGCCAGTATGGAAAGCAGACACAGAAGTCTGGTGCAGTCTTCTGCCCTGGCTGGCTCCTATCAAACCATCCAACCTAAGCCAGTATGG
>JAOPJW010004006.1:9510463-9521780 GCA_027122535.1 Octopus maya
AAACGAGACAAGTGCAGTGACAAGATGAGGTCTGTTAAATGAATGGTAAAGACAAGTTAAAGAAGAATGAGTCAAAAACAAAAAAAAAAAAATGTATATAATGAAAGAAACAAATTGACAACAGGACAAATAATGACACAGAAAGATATTTGTATTACTTTCAATGTCTTTTGACCCTGTGACAGAAATTATGATGTGTTGGGGACCAGCTTTTCTTGGATAGATGTTTCATTAACCCTTTCATATTCAGATTGTTCTGTCAGATATCATGTTTATTTCTTCTTCACATTGTTTTGAATTAATCCTGGATTATCTCCTTGCTTTGAGAGGCCAGATCTGGTTAGTTTGAACATAAAAACAGGTAGAAAATTGAGCCTAAGGCATTATATACATGACTGCATTCAAGTTTTATCCTTTTTATTTTAGATTTTACATATTTTCTTAGTTTTTTTTTTTATATAGTATTGTTGGAAACTAACTGTAAAAAAAAAAGAAAAAGAATATATGAAAAAATTGAAAATAAAATGGATAAAATAAGCCTAGCCATGTATTTAATGAAATGTGTGTGTGTGTGTGTGTATATATATATATGTGTATGTGTGTGCATGCATTTGTGTATTTATGTGTGTGTGTGTGTGTGTGTATAGTATATGTGAAGCGGGGAAAATCCAGGTAATTACCTCAGTCGACACTCATGTGGATATTGCATGAAATTACGTAATTATTGTTTATGTTAATTCTGGTATGTTAAATGATTGATCTAATCCATGTTATTGAAACAATTATAATAAACATGATACCAATATCTTCATATATTCATTATGTGTGTATGTGTGTATATATATATACACACATATTGTCTATTTTGTTATATATCCATGATACAAATTCCCTTCTTCAAAGCAATCTAAGTTAAAACCTTCCATCAAAATTCGGTGTTAATTTGTTTCAGAAACCCAGCTTAATATTGCCAAAGTTACCTTAACGAATTCTTCATCATTTTCAAAATTAATTGCAACAAAGGCAGTGTATTTTGAGAAGAAATCATCAACATCATCATCATTACTATGATCATTTAACATCTGTTCCCCATTCTGGCATGGGCTGGATGGTTCAACAAGGGCTGGTGAGCCAAGAGACTCGACCAAGCTCCTATGTCTCTGCTTTGGTATTTTCTACAGCTAGATACCCTAATTGACATAAACCCCTGTACAAAGTGTACTGGATGCTTTTTTGTGTGGTACCAGCACCAGAAAAGACAGTGGGTAACTTGCAAGGCAAGGCCCTTCAACTGAGTTGGTGGGTGTAGCATTGAGGGGAAATGGGCTTTGTGTCAGGTAATGAAAGGTTAATGGTAACAAAAGGGTTAAAAATGATAATAAAAACCCGTCCAAATTTATACTTTTTTTTCCTCCCTGAATCTTTTTTTGTTTTTAAGTTATGAAATATTTTCCCTGGAATGTTTCAACATTGAGTTTTTAAACTTATGACTTATGGTGATTTTTCTTTCTTTTTCTCTCTTTTGATATTTCAGATGATGTTATGGCTGTGATGAAACTAGATAACCAGCATGTTGGACAGACCCCTTGGAAACCCTGTAGCCAACAGTGTTGGGACTATAGAACAAGTATCAACTTAGATAGGGTAACGTTCGACTCTAAAAACTTGTCTTCATTGTTAGTAAAACCTATTAAGGTGGTTGGAATGGCAGAATGGTTAGCATTGCCAGACGAAATGCTTAGCAGTACTTTGTCTGACTTTACATTCCAAGTTCAAATGTTGCTGGGGTTGATGTAATTAACTTACTCACCCCCTAAAACTGCTGGCCTTGTGCCAAAATTTGAAACTATTATCAGTAAAAAGGGGCTTATTTCAGTCAACATTTTAATACAAGATGCCCATTGTGAAATTGGCTTTGAGCAAAAGAGAATAATTTTCTTCTTATCAAAGCATCAGGCCAGCAATTTGGAGGTGTAGGGTTGGGTTAATTACATTGAGTCCAGGACACGTTGGACAAAACACTTTGCAGAATTTCTTCCAGCCCTTTATGTCTTTTCAGCACTACCTCTTGTGTAATTGACTTATTCCACATCCCTAAAATTATTGGCCTTGTACCAATATTTAAAACCATTGCTATTATTATTATTATGAAGGCAGTGAGCTGGCTGAGTGTCTGGTGTGTTGGACAAAATTGTTAGCAGCATTCCTTCTGGCTCTTTTATGTTGTGAATTTAAATTCTTCTGAGATCAACTTTGTCTTTCATCTTTTCGAGATAAAAAAAACAATTAAGTACCAGTCAAGTCCTAGAGTTGGTGTCAATGACTTATCCCTTTCCCTAATTGTTCGAAAATTTGGAACCATTGTAATTTAATTATTTAAAAAAATTTTATCGTACGTTTATTTATATATTTATTACAGTCTCGAGAACTGGAAATTGCTATTCACTGGCGAGACTGGCGTCAAATGTGTGCTATAAAATTTTTAAGACTTGAAGATTTCATTGATAATCAAAGACACGGCATGGCAATACATTTAGAACCGCAAGGAATTTTATTTGCTGAAGTAAAAACCATTTTTTTGCTTTTCTATTTCTATTTCTTCCTTACCAACTAAAATATAATTTATTTGATTTTATTAAGTCATAATTAACCTTTTTGATACCAATCTGCCTGAAACTACCCTTGTTTTAAAATTATTTCATTTAAAATTTTCCATCAAAATTCTGTGAAATTTAATTTTCACACACCAGCTTAATAAATGACAAAGTTATTTTGCCAAATTCTTCATTATTTTCAAAATTCATTGAAACTAAGGCAATGTATTTTGTGAGAAATATGGTAACAAAAGGGTTAAAGTGATCTGAATTTAAAACCTTCCATCAAACTTTCATGTTTAATTATGTTCTCTCTCTCCCTCTCTCTCTCTCTCTCTCTCTCTCTCTCTCTCTGTGTATGTATATAAATATATTGATGTATATTATGTCAGTATTAATTAAGTGAAACTTTGTTGTGATAATTAGCTCACTAGCATTAGCAGTAGCAGCCAAAAATGAGCGAAGGGAAATAACTCAATATTCTACAAATAACTCCAATAATCTCCAAGAATATGCCTGGCCATGGTGGGGGGGATATTACCTTGCTTAGAAATAGGGAAGGACTAGTGAAAGGAAAGGCATCTGTTTCTGGGAAATCTATGTCAGTAAAATTCTTACCCAGGCAAGCCTGGAAAAGTGAGCATTAGTCTGATGACTGTGATACATACATGTGTGTGTGTGTGTGTGTGTGTGTGTGTGTGTGTGTGTGTGTGTGTGTGTGTATGGCCCAGACATCAATCACCATTTGTTTAAGAAGTTTGATGATGATATCCTTCTATGTGTGTATAAGTAGATGGATATATATATATTTATTTAAGAAAATAGAGATGATTAAATTAATAATTATTTGTTAATTGCAAAATTGGATATCATCTTTGACAGCTGTTTCAATTCAAGACTCTAGAAACTAATTAGTATAATTAAGTTGAATCTCATCGGAGGTGGGAAAAGATACACCCTTACATTTTCATATTATTGTGTGTTGAGTGTAGGGAGCAAATATAGTTGGTGGATTTCCTCCTTGTACATAACTCATGCTAGTTTGGATAAATGGACGATAGGTGAATGAACAAACTAATACATGTATATATATTGTATATATGTATGTATGTACTACCTCAAATGTATGTATTTATGTATATATTTAGAACTTTTAAATATGCTTATTTATATTTCCAGATAACATTTTTGAATCCAACTATTCCCAGAAGGCCAAAGTTGCAAAGACAGCGTCGTATTTTCCCTAAACATAAAGGTAACGATTTTTGAAATATTGCTGTATTTAATAAAGTGAAACTTTGTTGGTCTCAGGAAGCTAAGGAGCAGTTTCCTGTGTTCACATGAAGTGGGCAGTTCAACAGGGTCCAGCTAGCCTGAAGGGTGCATTGATCTCTTGTGCCTGCTTTGGCAGGGTTTCTATGACTGGATGACCGTTCTAAAGCTGACCAGTTCATACAGTGTATTGGTTGCTTTTTTGTGGCACCAGCACTAGTTTGGTCACCATGTAACTCACAAAACAAGTCCCTTTGACAGTGGTGGTGATGGGGGTGTGGGGGTGTGGGGTATTGGGTTTGATGTAGAGAGGCTAAAATGTGAAAGAAGGACAGGAACAGGTGTCTTACTGTAGAGGAGATACATGACTACCCCAGCAGGAATGGGAGAAATGATGGTGGAGATGAAGTATGGCATAAACCTTTAAGTTACAAAAATATGGATGAAGAGTAAATTGGGACAGTAAACTGATTCCAAAGGTGGGTAGATTCATGAGTGTGTGAAAGAACGACAGATAGCCAGAGATGAGGATGCGAGTGAAAGCTATGGATGGAGGCATAGGAAGGAAATAGGGGTGGGTGAGGGAGGTGGTGGCTTAAATTATAACGATCTTTGTATATTACATGTTTTTTTTTTCACTTGTGTCATGCTTTCTTTCTTGAATTGTAGGAAAAACTTTCTTACGACCTGGTCAAATGAACATCAATGTTGCAACTTGGGGTCGACTTATGAAACGTGCTTTCCCATCTTTACCTCCAAACTGTGGTGAAGGTGGTGTGTACAGCCCACCTACTGCTAAACCAGGTAAGTCCTTTCATAACCTTTTGGTGCCTTAAAAACTCTTGTAGCTATAAATAAATATTTATAGCTTCATTTGTGTTGAAGTCTCTTATAAAAAAACAAAGATTTATTTTAAAACAACATTGTCAAAATTCCAAAATGGTATTCATTTTGCAGGAGGCATTCTTGCTCAAGATCGTGGTCCTCCAATTCATCAGTTGGAGTTTTCTCCATTGCCATCATCACAAGAAAAAGAACCAGAGACAACAGCTGCTTCCACGGAAGTCGTCACCACCCCACAGAAACCACCAGTTTCACCAATAAAAGAGATTGAGGTAAGGATTTTTGGGTTTTATTTTATAATTTGAAGAAATGAAAATCCAGTCTGTCCAAATCTCTTTTATACGTTTTTGTCTTGGAGACACAGTCTGCATTTATAATCTGTAATGCGTGCACTCTACGTTTGGATTGTAGGCAAATGGTTCTTATTAGCAGTTTGTCTCTCATCAAGGACATCCTATGGGAGGACAGGTCACAGTGTGGCCAGTCAGTTTGATGTGTGCTCAAAAGGGCTTTGCTGCAGGTCAGGCATTGGTTGTCTGTCGGGAGTGAAGGCAAGGAGTTGGCTCTGGACTTGTGCCTCTGCAATTCTGTTCTGTTGGTGCAGCTTCGCCAGACAGGGCAGTTTTGTGTTTCTCAGGTGTCAAGATTGATCTCAAAGCTCTTCAGTGAGGCTCTGGGTGCATCCTTGAGGTGCATTCTCTGTTCCAAACACATGCATACATGTCAACCCCACTAGTCCTGGCTCCATGATAAAGCACTCTGCATACACTGAAATGGTTGGCAATAGAAAGGGAATCCAGCCATAGAAACCAGATCAGACACAGTCTGCTGGATCTTGTCAAACTGTCCAATCCATGTCAGCATAGCAAACAGATGTTAAGTGATAATGATTGATGTGTGTGTGTGTGTGTGTGTGTGTGTGTGTGTGTGTGTATACATATATGTATTATATGTGTATCTTAATTTAGTTTTACAAGAATGCAAGTCACAAGGTTTGGCCTGTTGACCTTTGCCAGACTGTTTAGCAGCCAAAACTTCAAAGTCGTTATCACCCATCTTCTTGTAAATGTATACTCCAGAAATAAAATGTACTGAGTTAGTTTTCAGTTTAATACGTGTGTGGTCATATTAGATTGTATTAATCGTGCCGTGCATCGATTAAGGAAATGTACTAATTGTTTCGTTTCTCTTTCTTACAGGCTGTGTTATCTTCATTTAACTTCCTTCCTGATGATTTAATCTCTGACAACTCAGTCATTGATTTGGAAGACACAGAAACCTCAACCCTTAACAGAAAAACTCCACCCTTCTTAGATAGCCCAGTAAAAGAAAAAACACCAGTTTCTTCACCGACATCACCAGAGTATGTATTTTTCTCTTCATCCAACTCCTTTCCTGTCTCTCACACGATTTTCACACATAGCATTTACCTGCACATCCACTCTTTCTGCTCTTCTAACCTCTTCTCTCTCATGTTCGTATTGTATCTGGACCTCATCTCTCCATCTCTCTCTTTCTCTCTCTCTCTCTCTCTCTCTCTCTCTCTGCTATGTATTCACCTCTTCAGTAACACACACCTGCTCCTTGTCTCCCCAGCGTAGTTTCTTATCCTTCTGTTCTATACCCCAACTCAGTTGTGGGGTCTCATCTTGTGGGTACAAGTAAAGGATAAAAGGTAACTGTTTTACCATTAAAAAAAATAAAAGAAATTAGAAAAATTTTTTTATTATATACGTGAGCTCCCTTGTAAAGAAGAAACTCGCTCTGCTCTGGTCCCCTTCTCTCATATTCTAATCCCTTGTCTCTCAGCATGTCAAACGAGGACCCTATTCAAATAAATATCTCTTCTTCCAACAGTATTTTCATTTCCTTTATTGATTTCATAAAAGATTTCCTTGTTTCTTTTATTTTTGTTTTTCTCTTCTTCAGTTACAACCATCAAGAAGTTAAAATGTCACAGTTTACCCTCTCCCACAAATTTCAGGCCTTTTGTCAAAATTTGAAACCATTATTATTGTTGTTTTTTATTATTATTTCATTAACACTCAACAGATTACAAGGTTAGAAAAGAAAAATTCCTCACATCGGGATACAAGTAACCTTAAATACCAAGAATCTTCCTAAGTAATCTAGCTGTCCCTAATAATACTGTTTTCTGGAGCTGCACTAAACTGGGTTTTATATCTAATTCTTCTAAGTATTTTTCTAAATCATCATGCACATGTAACTATGGGGATATATTTTACCTACGATTTCCATAGCCACTGTAATTTAATGGCTAGGTCCTAGTATTTTGTTATTTTCTCTATACTTTTGATATTGACTTTTTCATTTCTGATTGTAAAGTCAATACCTAACTCTTTCTGTTCTTTTTGTCTACTATTACTAAATCAGGCCTTCTAGCTTCTGTTACTGTCAGTCTGAATGAATCCCACGTTTCATATTTCTTACTTCCTAGTTTTTCACTAGATTCATGTTCATACCACCTATTAGTATGGTAAAATCTTAGCTTTCTACATAACTCCCGGTGGATTATTCTTCCTATATTGTCATATCTTTTCTCGCATTCTTTCTGTGCCAGCACACTGCATTCACTTATTATATGTGTAACACTTCCCTTTGTTGATTTACATAACATACACTAGGAATCTACCTGATTTTCGTGTATCTTGGCTTTTACCCACTTAGTCTTCAATGCTTGATCTTGTGCTGCTACTAACAAATTCTCTTTTCAGTCTTCCTTTCTGCAACCATAGCCGTGTCATACTATTCCTATTTCCTGCAACTATTTTTTGGAATCTACCATACAACGCCTTCTCCTGCCAGTCAGATAACTTCTGTTATTTTCCTGGTTTTTAACTCCATTTGGCTTTTTGATTTCCTTGTGTCTTGCTGTGACTCTAGCAGCTCTTAATAAACTTTCTTCATTATTACCTACATAGGAATCTATATCTACTCTTGCTAACTCCACGCGGTCTTCTGCTGAAATTAACCCTCTTCCACCTTCATTTCAAGGTAAGTTTAATCTTGCCACTCCAGCTCTTGGATGGAGTCCTCCATTCATATTAAATTCCTTCCTAGTTCTGGCTAGCTTTGCTAATTCAGTTTTTGTTCAATCTAAAAAATCTGTTGAATATCTAAGTAATAATATTGCCAAAGTATTTACAGCCTTCACTAAATTCGGACCATCTAGCTTTGACTCCATTAGCTTCCTCATCCTTCTGATGTACTCCTTCTCAATTTTCATTTTCATTTCTATTGTTAGTACTCGTAAATATTTTTAACTCTCCTTCTTTCAATGATTTTAGTGTCTGGCCGTCTTGTAATTGGATGCCTTCGTTGTTGACTGCTTGTCCTCTTTTCATGACTAATATTGCACACTTACCTATGCCAAATTCCATGCTTATATCTTTGCTGAAGAGTCTTACAGTCTGTATTAAGGAATCTATCTCTTTCATTCTTACTAACAAGCTTCTGATCATCCATGTAGAACAAATGGTTAATCTTCCCCTGTCTATTTCTGAACTGGTACCCTGCCTTTGCGTTCCTTAATACTAAACTGAGGGGGATCAAACATAAGACAACAATTAAAGGGGATAACAAGTCTCCTTGGAAAATTCCTTTCTTGATATTATCTTGCCCCAATGCTGTGTCACCTGAGTAGAGATCTGCTTTCCATTTCTTCATGCTAAAGCTAATTAATTCTCTTATGTTGTCTGCAATACTAAATATACTCAAATATACACTTATTCATGAGTGTGGGATCATGTTATAGGCTTTCTTATAATCTATCCATTTTTCATTCTAGATTTTACTTCTTTTAGAACTACTTTCTCTATGCATATATAAAAGATCATACTTTCTTCTTGCCTTCTTCCTGCAAACTTCTTGTTCTGGAAGTAAATTCTGATTGTCAAGGCGCTTGTAAATGCTTTCTCGGAGCATTCCTGTTATCAGCTTCCACACTACTGGTAAGCAAGTGATTGATCTATAATTGATAGCTGTATTTCACTTGCTTTTGTCTTTCATAAGGAGTATTGTTCTCCCTCTAGTTATCAAATATGGTATTATTCCTCCATTAAGGCAATCCTGAAGTTGTTCTTTCTGTCTGCCATGTAGACTACTAAATTTCTTTATCTAGTACCCTTGAACTAAATCTGGTCCTGAGCCCTTCTAATTCCACATTTTTCCTAACACTTTACTCATTAATGCCCTAGTTAGTCTTAGATCTGCTTGCCTCTTACTCACTACTTCTTCTTCCCTCATTTTCTTTAACCATACTACATCTTCACTATGATTGACTGGCTTGCCCCAAATATTACTCCAGAATTTTCCAGCTTCTTTTGCATTAGGTTTCTCATCTTATCTTCTCATCGTTCTTCTCCACTATTTATTTGGTTATAAAATCTTCTCTGGTTTGTCTCAAATAATTTATTCTATTGATACTGATCTATTCTTTTTTTATATCTGGAAAACTTACCTTCTACTGTTATGATACGCTCTTTCAACTCTTCTATTATTGTCCCAAATCCTTTCTCCTTGACTAAGTATCTTTTCTCAAGAGAAGATTTAAATTTTGTGTTTCCTAACTTGTTCTGTTTCCAGGCTTCTATTTTACTCAGATCATGTCTTATATTCTTCACTTCCTTTTGTAGTTTCCTTTTCTACATTTGCTTTTTTCTAATCTTTCCTTGTGGAATATTTAAACTTCTAATAACTACTACCCCTCCTGAATAGATCAATAAGTTAGTGCCACCTATATTTTTAGTATCTATCCTACAGATAACAGAATCTACTTTCCTAGTCATATCTAGCAGCTACCTTCTGTTGCTACGTTTTAATGCTGGCAATCTTTTTCTTACTTCTTTACTTATTACTTCCTGCAACTCATCTAAAAATCTTCTGATCTTCCTCATTTAAATCACTTAAATTGCTGGTGCCAGTTGTCCTTTCATTATTTATAGTGCTATCATTATTTTTTCCTTTACGTTCTACTTTGGTCTGAACGGTATCTCTTATGTTGTTGTTTGTCTTTCATACTGCCTAGTCTTTTTTTTCCAGTTCTTTGGTAATCTCTTCCACCTTCAATTCTGTCGTTCATTTTCTTCTCCTAAAAACATTAGTTTGATCTACTAATTTCCTCTCAGTCACTTTACACATACCATTCCCTACCTAAAGTTTTAACATCCGTTTTCTATAGTCCCTTCTTTTAGTTTCACTTTCTAAGTATCACTGCATCACTATCCTGTTTTCTTCGCCGGTCCACTTCCTTCTCCTCACTCTATCATCTGCTGATGTTGTCTTGGGATAACAGCTCTGATCAGTCTGCATTTTTACTGAACCTCTGCCGAGCGAGAGGCCTTTCCTTAAAGGTCCAGCCTCGATTTCGCTGTTACAACCAAAGTTTCTACGCAAATTCTTGTCTCATAAACTGAGGTGTGGTAATGTTAGTCACCATCGTCATCACCACTATTATTTTTCGATATCTGATGGTTTCAAGTAGCTTTCTGTTGCATCACTTGCTGCACTTTGGTGCTGGTGGCGAGTGTGCTTCATATTTTTCGTTTTTCCTTTGGGAAATATTGTATTGCATCAGTATACTTTGTTATGGGGTTTGGTTTGAGTCGTCTGTTGCATTAGTTTTTGTATTGTGTTTTGTTTGTGCAGTGCAGGTTGTGTTCATCTGTTGGATATCGAAGTTCTTTGGAACATTTGTTTATTTTATTGAGTATTTACTGTATGAGTTTATATATATGATCTTGAATCATTGAACATCTAAGTATGGTTATGCACACGGACTTATATATTGGAGTGTCTATAACTATTTGTATGACCTCATGTACTGTTTGTAGGCTTTTTATGTGCCTTATGTTTTTATATTTTTATATTTCTATATTTTTATGTTATATTATCATTTTTCATTTATATATTTTTTATTTTACCCTTGATGTACCCTTATTTTTATTTTTATTATTATTTTTATTTCTATTTCATTTTTGTTTTTATCTCTTACTATATATTTGTATGGAATTTTTTTTTGTGAATCTCTGAAGAGGCCTACTGAATCGTGCATGTACCCCCATTTCAGCATTTCATCCGCTATTTACTCCGGCAAGTGCTATTCGGATAGAATGGGGCATGCCAACGCTAGGCTGAAACAGCTGTAAGTTTATGTTTATTCTCAAATTCCTTATGTACTTTTACTTGTAAACTCACTTGTCAATATAACATGGTTTGTCATAAACACTTGTACTTTGTGGTTTTTGTCACTTTAGTTACAAATTAAGTTAATTAATTCAACGGGATACACTGTCTGCAAGTCGTTGAGTACAGCATATTATCCTCCATTTTCTAAATGCTACATAAATTTAGGGTAAAACACCCCTTCTTTTTTTTTACCGCACCCACTTATTACACTTGGTATAACACTAGTGTAACAATAATTGGGTACCCTCCCAGCAGTATATCGGATAGATACTATCCCTTAGTGGGTTGAATCCTCAACCCCTAACTCTCTTGCATTGTGTCACATATTTTTACAGATATATATGTATATATATATGTATATATATATATATGTATATATATGTATATATATGTGTGTGCGT
>JAOPJW010004006.1:11197535-11208649 GCA_027122535.1 Octopus maya
TTGAAAATGAATGAAGGGACAGAAAAGAAGAGGTCTCTAGCTATGTAGTTACTCACACTGGAGAAGAGTGGGTAGGAGTAACCAGGGCAGAGCTGGGAATACAAAACGTGATACAAAATAGATGAATAAAGAAAGAAATGTGATACTAAAATAATGTGAAAGGATACTTTTTGGTCACTGAGCACATCTGGAAAATGACACGTTCATTGATGGAAAAGTCTTTGGTAAAAATTAACTGAGCTTTTATTAGAAGTTTCTGGATTGCAAATAACATCTGAAGAGAAATTTTGGTAAAAAAAACAAAAAACAAAAAAAAAACAGTAAAATATATTATTGTGTAATATTTAATGGTAATTATAACAATTTATGATGATTTACATTTATATTCCTGAACAAGAAAGATGATTGAAAAATACACTGCTTTTTGGTGCCATAAAAACTGGCACGCCATCAGTTGTGATGATGAGGATTTCAATTGATTTGGTTAACAGAACAGCCTACTTGTGAAATTAACGTGCAAGTGGCTGAACACTCCACAGAGATGTGTACCCTTAATGTAGTTCTCAGGGAGATCCAACGAGACACAGAATATGGTTGAAACACAGGCATTACTCCTTTTTGCCTCTTTAGATTCCATGATTTGCATCATTTTGTGGTCAATTAAAGAAGTACCAGTCAAGAACTGGGGATAAGTTTTTCTACTAAATCCCTCAACTCAGAATAGTTCTGTTTGTTGGTATGTTCTGAGTTCAAATTCTGCCTAAGTCAACAGGTGTTTTCCATCCTTCCTGGTTTGATAAAATACCAGTCAAGAACTGTAGACCATTTAATTGACCAACCCTTCCCCTGCCACCAAATCTGTAGTTTTGTGTTTATGTTTTGGGGTCATTATTAGTCAAAAGATGGGATAATTACATAGACATTGAGTGATACCACTGTGTAAAAACATTACCATTTATCAAATTAAAAGTCTACCTTCATCTTTGATAAAACATTTAAATAGTTTCCAAACAAGCCAAGTTGAAATGGACCAAGTTCAAATTGAGCAGATTTAAGTAAAGTTTTTAAAAAATCTTGACCAAATAGGACAAATTCAAATAAACCAAAATTCAAACAAGCTAGATTCAAAGAAGTCAAGGATCAAATAGGGTAGATTCAAATAAGCCAAGGTTCAAACAGGCTGGCTTCAAAAGAGGCTAGCTTCAAACAAGCCAAGGTTCAAATAGGCTAGGTTCAAACAAGCCAAGGTTCAAACAGGCTGGGTTCTATTGAAGCACAGTTAAAACTGGCTGGTTTCAAATGAAGTACAGTTCAAACAGACTAGATTCAAATGAACCCATGTTTAAACAGGCTGAATTCAAATGAGCCAAGGTTTAAGTACGCTGGATTGAAATAGACCAAGTTCAAATTGGAATCATTCAAAACTGTCAGAAGGAACAAAGTCTATAATACTGACAATTAGTTTAAGCTAACAGAATTTGAATAATTTATAAATAAATCACAATGTTGAAGTGATTCAACAAAGGGATTTTTTATGTAGCCACCTGGTCTGCAAAAAATAGCCTAATTTCCTTCATATTTCAGCCTACAGTTGTGAACAAAAGACAAATTGGATAATGTAGTTGTCAATGCCCCTAACAGACAGGCTGTTGTGGCCAGAATGCCTTTTATCATAGGCCTGCCATATTGGGGCACAGCAGCAACAGTAAAATAACATTGTTAGAAAGTCCAATATCTAACATCATTTTTAAAAGTTTATTCTCATATTAAATAACGTAAGAAATGGAAAATGAATTTTAGATACCTGTCTCAATTTTTGCTCCGACCGACTCAACATCTGTAGAGGAGCAACAGCAAACACACCTAGCACATCTAATCCACCAGGTAACATTCTGGTCACCTATCAATATAAGACAATGAATTATACAAACAAGAGAAATAAGAAATTGTATAGCAATCTGTGTATCACACTTAACCCTCTGGCATTCAGATTATTCTGTCAAATGTAATGTTTATTCACATCATTTTGAACTTATCATGCATCATCTTGCAGCTTTGAGATTTTTGTTATGTGATTTCGTATTTTTAGAAGGACATTCTAGGGTAGGTGTGAGAGGTTGCATCTGACTGGCTTGAACATAAAACAGGTAAAATATTTAGGCTGGATATGGCTGATCTGAATGGTGAAGGGTTAAAGGAGACACATCGAGGAAATCCAAATTAATTGCAGTATTTGTCAAGATAATATCTCTTATAACGGTATAGTGTTAAATGACACAAATATATATTAGCAGTAGATGAAAATCATCAGGCAGTGGTGGTGAGAATGCTAGATGTAGTTGCTACTGACAAAGCCCCAAAAAACATAAATGCACATCTAGTAATATCACCAGTACTTGGATGCCTTTAGAGAAGTCCAGCATGTTGCAAGCATTGAGACCGAGGTCTCTGGTCTGAGAGTAGTCCCTGACCCATGGTTTCGGACTTACATTTCTTCTCCAGTTTCTGGGGGTCATACAAAGCCATAGAAAAAGAAAAAGGAAGTTTAATGTTCATCTATCACAAGTATCATCCTGGTGCTACTTCCTAACAGCTAAATAGAGAGAGTAATATAGAATACTGATCAGCTCAAAGACATAACAAAATGCATACATGCTCCATTGAGAGTAGCTATTCACAGTTACACACACTGCTAGAAACAACAGCCAAATCTTCCTAAATTCACACTCCAACCATCTTTCGAAAAATAATACACATTGGATAATGTAGATATAGTCTAGAGAGATACAGAGTACCTAAGGAAAAGAAAAAAAAATGATAGTCATGTATGGATTGGCTTTTTACACTCACATACAAACACCATAAGTTTCTTTCAGTTTCTATTTACCAAATTCACCCACATGGCTTTGGTCAGCCCAAAGTGCTACATAGTGGGACTGAACCCAAAACCATTTGGCTGAGAAGCAAACTTCTTAACCACACAGCCAAGTCTGATGAGTTACCTAAATTTAGCAGTTTCTTTATGGGACTAAAATAATCACTTTTTGTTGGGTAGGATTCTTCTGGAGAAAGGGACAATCTCTATAGCCTTCACATGTCTTCCAAAACTGGTGAGATTTCCATAATTAATGTTTCCTCTTGAACAGATGCAAATTGACAGATCTTTTATATTATACTTGTTTCAATTATTAAACTGTGACCTGCAACCTCTCACCTCATAGCTACCTGTTGCATGTGCTGGCATTTGACAGGTATATGGCGTAGTGGTTAAGAGCGTGGGCTACTAACCCCAAGATTCCGAGTTCAATTCCAAGCAGTGACCTGAATATTAATAATAATAATCGAAAAATACCATAGTAATGAGAACCCAGGTTCAAAATTTCCCCGAGATGCCTGATAAAGGCTGGATGGTATATCAGCCGAAATGTTGTGTTAACAACAAACAAGATGAGGACAATTATCCGTCAGATGTAAATAATAACTGAGGAAGTGGTTAGTAAGGTCATAGTGGAACTGTACATGAAATTGTTGACCAGAGAAAGAGGAGGGAAGGAGGGAAAGAGTCACTACACAGTTGCTCATCTTACTAGAAATAGTAGCCTAATTTCCCATCATAAAAAAGTAAGAACACTGGCATACTAAATGATTGGATGGTCATAGTTGGAACACCTTTAATCACCTTCATTAGTACTAACTTGGAGCTGGCTAACAGCAATAATAAAAGCAACAACATGAGATGCAGTGTGATACCTTGTGGTAGCTGTAGTCATACCTGTTTGGCATGTGTGGCAAGCCATTGGTCATTGAGTTCTTCTAAGCTCTTTGGTTTGGAACTGGTCTTCTTTGGTGCCGGTGTCTCCTGTTCCATATCAGACACTTCATCTTCCACAGGGTCTGGGGTGACAGTTGCATGCAGGACATAATTCTTTTGATGAGTGAACTAGAATTAAAACAAAACAGAAAATAATAACACAAAACTAAAATAAAGCAATCAACTTCAGGCAACTAGAAGAATCATCATCATCCTTTAGTGTCCACTTTCAATGCTAGTATGGGTTAGACAGTTTGACGCAAGCTGGCAAGCTGCACCAAGTTCCAGTCTGATTTCACTTGGTTTCTACAGCTGGATGTCCTTCTTAATACTTGGGTGCTTTTAATGTGCCACCAGCACAAGCCTAGGTATGTGGCACTGCCATGAGCACTTTTACACGGCAATGGCACAAGTGCTATTTATGCGGCGCCGGCACAGGACTCTTGCAGATCAATCCGCTTCACTAGGGAATGTGGTCTTAATACTTCTGTTGTGGAGGACAGGTATTCTTGAGTACAAAGTAATTAATCAAAAATTAAAGTAATTAAACAAACTAATTAACCATTATCATCATTTAACACCTCTTTCATCTCTATCACCCAATTGTACTTTAACCATTCAACAAACATAAAGCCACTGCCCTCAGTGTCATTCCCTCTCCTAGCCAAGAGTCTTTGCCTTGGAAGTTACTTGGTGACCTCACTGGTGCTGGTGCCACATAAAAAGCACCCAGTACATTATGTAAAGTGGTTGGTATCAGGAAGGACATCCAGCTGTAGAAACCATGCCAAAGCAGACAACAGAGCCTGGTGCAGTTCTTTGACTTGCCAGCTCTTGTCAAATCATCCAACTCAAGCCAGCATGGGGAATGGACATTAAATGATGATGATAATGATGGTGATTTTCCCTGTCATCTTTCTTTGGCTATAATGAAAGAGACAATGTAGTGGATGAGGTTGAAAGGAAGACAGATACTTTCCTTTTCAGCCAAAACCTGATTGACTTTCTCAAGCTGAAAAGGGAAGTGGGGGGGGGGGAGAGAGAAAGTGCTGCCCACCAGTGTTTTTGATGAAATACCAGTCAAGGTATGAACCAGTAGTCTAGAGTGAATGAAGAAGCAAGGGGTACTTGCCTGATGTGCTCCTGGGGTGTACAAGATGTGTACAGGAATGGAGTTCTCCCTTTGGGAGAATTTTATTGATAATATTTTATTGTTAATTGTTACTGTTTTTCTGTTTTACAATTAAACTCCCACTGTCCTTTGTTTTGTATCGCTATTTGTTTTGAGTGCGGCACTTGTGGCCAATAAAGAAAAAAATCATTATTTTTATTAAGGCTATGGCATAACTACAGATGTGTACCCCACCGACTTCTTTGCCTCATAACTTCCAGAAAACTGGATACTTTTTAATGAAATTTTCAACAAATACCGCTTAGATGCTGTGGATTCAGAGTATCTAGGGATTTATGGGAAAGAATTTTTCCGTGGGGGTGGGGAGAGGAGTTTCGGAAAATTCCCACGATCCAACTTTTTTCCCTCATAACTTTAAGGAAATGGATATCTTTCGAAAAAAACGGAGTTTTGGATCAGGAAGACCAAATAAGTTTGAACTACTCCATTCTGACAGGGATTTTCCCATTTTTTAAATTTCACCACAATCTTCGAAATGATGGGGGGGGGGGAGGCATTTTTTTGTGAAAAAAGTTTTGCGAGGGGAAAGGAGTTTCGGAAAATTCACGCGATCCGAATTCTTTCCCTCATAACTTCCAGGAAAATGGATATCTTTTGATGAAATTTTATACAAATACCTTTCAAACAACAAAGATTACGACTACAAAGAAATTTGTGGTGAAAATTTTTTCCGATGGGGTGGGGATCAGGAAGACTAAATAGTCCGTTTTGGCGGGGATTTTTCCCATTTTTAATTTCACCAAAACCTTCGAAATGAGGAGGGGCATCTTTTTATAAATAAAAAAGTTTTGAAAATTTTTCAACCCTTTTTATCATCCCACTCCGGACCGATTTTGGCCAATTGTTTTTAACTTAAAAACCATGGGAGAAGCCTTTTCGGGAAGAAGAAAAAAATTGTAGATATTTTCAGAGGAAAATGTGTACGATTTCATTAAAAGATATCCAATTTCCTGAAAGTTATGAGGGAAAAACGTCGGATCGTGTGAATTTTTCGAAACTCCTCTCCCCACCCCCTCGGAAAAATTATTTCCCATAAATTCCTAGGTATTCTGAATCCACAGCAACTAAGCGGCATTTATTGAAAATTTCGTTAAAAAGTATCCATTTTTCTGGAAGTTGTGAGGCAACGAAGTCGGTGGGGTACACATCTGTAGTTATGCCAAGGCGGCGCGCTGGCAGAATCGTTATCGTTCCGGAAAAATAGTAGCGACGTTTCTTCGAACTTTATGTTCTGAGTTCAAATGCCGCCGGAACTAACTTTCTTTTTCATCATTTAGGGGTACTAGTTTAGCATTGTGGTCAATGTAATCGATTTACCCACTTCCTCGAAATTGTTGGCCTTGTGCCAAAATTTGAAGCCATTATTATTATATGGCTCCGTCCTGTAGAGATTGTAGATATGACCATGGATAACCTTATAAGGTAAAAATATCCTTTATTAGTATATACCCGCTAAACAGCAAAATCAATACCTGAGAAAGTCTGAATAGTAAATCAATAGAGATTATAGCAACCAATCACTGCAGCTCCGTAAACTACACGATCGCCGCATTACAAAAATATACTCTGCGTAGTAAAGAATACAGCCTGTTGTGGACTAATGTAGATGTAGAGGTCTTCATTCATTGAATGATTAAGCAAATAAAATTAACTTTAAAACTAAACGCTTACTTCAAGTAATAAATCAACGTCCAGCCCGCTAGATATAGCAACCAAATCTCCGCCCACGTCATCATCTATTATAGTCAAGGGATTTGAATGAAGGTAAAATGATGCCTAAACAAGATTTAATTTTGTAACATCTGATACAGTAGTGTGTTTTATGTTGAAATTACGTTGAAAAACCTCGTTAGAAAAAAAAATCATGAAACCGACAGGTATACAACATCTATGATAATTCCATTCACCTCTAGAATGCCTTTAAAGGGTTATAACCAGTGCGCCCCTTCCATCCCCAATTTACTTATATCTCATAAGGTGCCAGTTCTATACAGGAGGGTATCATACTTAGCTTGCAGACCAAGGGCTTACACTCTATGGAAACAAAAAGTTGTTCTAATTAAATATTGTGTATTAATTATTGCATATCAATCGCGTGTTAATTAACTGTTAGCTACACTTTTAAATATGCAATTAAAGTACAAAAGTAATTTATTATAACGTCAGAATTAACTGTGCCTCTTAAAATATCAATTGTAGAGTTTATTATACGCTACAATTACGTTGCCAATATTTTTCAGGATCAACAATTAAGGCACCAAGTTATATCGCGAAAGTATTTAGCATCTTTTGTACTAATGAGATAAAATGGTTTGATTTAAAGTTTTAAATAGAACGACTCATTATCAACAAGAAAAGAAAGTAATTTTGAAGTTTCTAACATCATTTTCAGTTCATTGACCCTCTTTACACACAAGTGGAAACTAGACTAGACAACATTGTTTGTTTATGGAAACTATGACGGCAACTAATATATCTACATCCTTTTATAGATTAAAACGGATTTTCACCAGGTCAGTGACTGGAGTCCCGTTGGTTTATGCTTCCTTTAATGAGTGTATATAAATAAATATATATACACTGGGTATAAATAAATATTTTAAATATAACCATGAGACTTTGTTCCTTTTAATTTCTTGTTAAAGTAATTCGGTTTATAAACGGAACCTTGTATAACCTGAAAGACTGATCCCTGTCTGCTCTAGGACGATCCATTATCATTATTGTGAAAAATAAAAGGGCTCTTGCCCTGTTAGTCAGGCACCTGTGGCTTTTGTGGGGTTTTCCACGAGTAGCCCTAAAGCGCCTCTCTCTATTGGGAGTTTTATTTGTTTTGTCTTTGTTATTTTATTTACACGTTCTAAAACCCTTTGTATCGTCCTATTTTGTCATTTCATGTTACTTTTGTTAGCCCTTGTGGCCAATAAAAGAATTATTATTATTATTACTATTATTATTATAAAACAGGTACCAGTTGAACACTGAGATCGATGTAATGGACTCATCCCCTTCCCTTGTGACAAAATTTGAAACTATCATTATTTATCCCGCCTCTCCAAATTCTGAGTTCAAATCCAGTCAAGGTCGACTTTGCCTTTCATCCTTCAGGGATCGTACCAGTTGAACAAGTGAGGTCAATGTATTCGGCGAGCCCTCTCCCACGAAATTTCCGACCTTGCCCTTAGAGTAGAAAGGATTATTATAATTATTGTACTGAAACTTCCACTGATATGCCAATTCAGAAATACTGCGGCTACTATCTTTGCAGTTGTTTCATTCCCACATCGGCCTCCACATTAACGACATTCTCGCCGTGACCATCACGCCGATTTTTTTCTTTTTCTTTCTTTCATTTTTATTTTTTTGTATATCCATAATTACATTATCTCGTGTGTCCTAAGCGTGATTATTAGGAAATTTAGCTGTCAAAGCAAATCGTATCACAACATAATCCCTGACGCTGCTATTAGTATTGTCAAACACGAACATACAGCACCCCTCGAGAAGATCAAAGGCTTTTCAGCTGTGACCATCCTGTCTTCCGTTTTTCGAACATAGTATATCGAGGACTACATTTTTAAATGTATCCTTTTTGTGTTTTTAAGATGTTAGTGTGTAGCTATGAGATGAATTTGGATGCTAAATTCTGTCAGATATGCCGCTCAACGGAGAATTCATCATTGGTTGTTGGTGTAACCGCAAATAACTATTGCTAGTAGTGATGGTCATATACACACCTTCAAGGTTAATTTATAATTACAAAAAAAAAAAAAAAAATAATAATTAACGAAAGATTATACATCATGAGTTAATTGGCGACCGAAAAGAATTCTAAAAACGCAGGTGTGATTCTTACAAGCGAGATGAATAGACTGCACAAGTTTCTACATACATACATACAAACAAACAGACAGACACACGCATACATATATTTATAGATAGATAGACAGACAGATAGATAAATAGATAGATAGATATAGACAATACATACATGCAGTATGGGTGACTAATATATTAGTCACCGATATTAGTATCGACATGCGGGTCCAATATATCTATATATTTACATCATCAGAAATGAACGAGGACTTTATCAATATATACCCATTTTATTCTCAACATCTAATAATATATTAGTTTTCCTGTTAAATAAACCATATGGTTTATCACAACTTGGTATTGTTTGATTGAGAGAAGAAGTAAAAATAAAAAGTTTAATTAAATGACAGAGACAAAATAATTAATGTTTATAAAACAGCAAATATTTAGTTACCTGACCAATAAGTAATCCTATGTGCCAGCTTCCTAAAGACGATAGTTTTTCTAAATATTTCTGGACATGTTCGTCAACTAATATCGTCCTGCCCATTTTTGTGTTAATTACAATAAAACACGTTTCCTCCTGCTCAACACGTCACAAACTGAAACTGGCATTTACTACAAAACTACTTACCTCCCTTGTTATACCTTTTGTTATTCTTTTTTTCCCCTTTACCAACCAATGTGTTGATGGTGGTGGCGGTGTAGGAAATGCAGGTTAGCAGAAGTGGTGGTGATGGGGTGGTGGGGTACCTTGCACGACGTTCTTTTATTGCTTTTATTTCTTTTACCTGTTTCAGTCATTGGGAATGGTTTTCATCATCATTAAATATCTGTTTTCATTGCTGTCATGGGTTGGATGGTTTGACAGGATCCAACAAGCTGCAGAGCTGCATCAAGCCCCCAATATCAACTTTGGCATGGTTTCTATAGCTGGATGCCCTTCCTAACACCATCTACTTCACAGTGTGTACTGCAAGATTTTTTTGGTGACACTGACACTAGGGATCATTTCCGGGTTCCTCTTGGATTGGACAATAAGCATAAACCAGTGTCAATGGTGGTTCCAGAAATTCTGAGCTGGAAACGGCAACTTAGAAGACAAGCTTCATCCTGGAAGATCTGTAGAGCTCAACGAGGAAATCCTGCAAACCCTGGTAGAACAAAATCTCATCGTAACTGGTGAGGAACTAGCAGAAAAGCTTGAATTTGGTCATTCAACCATTCATTGATACCTGTGCGCCACCAGAAAAGTCAGAAAATTGGGTCAATGTGTTCCTAATAAACTTCCTGAGTCTAATTGTGTGCAGAAAATGAATGTGTACTCCTCTTTGCTGTCACATCTCATGAATGAACCGTTTTTGGACCAAATATTTACTGGTGACAAGAAATGGGTTCTCTATAAAAATGTCAAGCGCTGAAGACAGTGGGTAGGGAAAGGTGAAACACCTGCATTTCAGGCTAAAGAAGGTCTTCACCCACATATGGTGTTGTTATCTGTTTGGTGGGATATGAAAAGTTTAGTCCACTTTGAACTTTTAAACCCAAACCAAACGATAACAAAGGAGATCTACTGCAAGGAGCTTGAGTGGCTTAAATCAGTGCTAGAAGGAAAATGACCATCTTTGGTTTCAAGATGAAAGGTGTCCTTCCATCAGGATAATGCTCAGCCACATAGAGTGAGGATGACATTCCAAAGGCTGGAGCAGTTTGAATGGGAAACGATGCCCCACCCACCATATTCACCAGACATTGCCCCATCTGATTATCATTTATTCTGCAATCTTCAAAATCATTTGGACAGAAAAAAACATGAATTCTGTAGTCGAAGTCAGAACAGTATTGGAGGAATACTTTTCATCAGGGACTAGTGAATTTTGGAAGGTGGGCCTTGCAAGTCTACTGTCAGCAATTAGAGCATTTGAACCAAGCTTTGAAGAGAAAAAGGCCCGCTTTAGAGAATCGAAAAGGAGTGATATTTCATCAGGACAATGCGTGACCCCACACTGCAAAGATCACATCACAGAAGATCGATGAGCTTGGCAGGGAAAAAATTCCTTATCTTCCTTATTCTCCCGACCTTGCTCCTTCAGACTACCATTTGTTTCGTAGTTTACAGAATGATTTGGGAGACGTAACTTTCGCAAGCCAGGAGGAGGTCGAAACTGATGTTTCTAAGTTCTTCGCTTTGAAACCAAAAGAGTTTTACATTGAAGGGATTAAAAAGCTTGTAAATAGATGGAAGGAAGTCATAGATAATCAGGGAAAGTACATTGATGATTAAATTTCAAT
>JAOPJW010004006.1:11407209-11418587 GCA_027122535.1 Octopus maya
GTTGTTGCAAAGTTTTGTTGCTCATCCAAATTTGTGAAGCTCCCTTGCTACTGTCATATAAGGATGACCCTTCCATTGAGAATTTAAAAATTGAGAATTTAAAAATCACTTCTTTAGCTTAAAAAGTTTTTATTTTTAGTGGTCAGAGCTAGAGATGTAATTAATTTTTTTTATTTGACCTCCACAAAGTCAGACTGAGAAACTCTGATTAGATATTTTAAAAAAATCTTATGGTATTTAAGTTGAAATAAATGGGTTGAATTGAAAATGTGATCTCTGTCATCCATGTGAGGTCATTTATCTGAATCAAGAACTGATGCAACAAACTAGTTTACAATCATTCTTGAACCAGATCAGTACAATTTGGAATCAATTACTAAAGCAGAATTGTTTACCTAAAGTCAACTCACTAACTTCAAAATAGACTCAATGATTAGTGGAAGAGCTTTAACCCTAAAATACACGGAATATTCAGAAAATGGTGCATCTTTCTAAATTGCAGAAAAAACCCTATTAAGTAAGTAGGGGGTGTAGTAGAAAGAGAGGTGGATTATGCCAGGTTATAAAGGAGAGGGTGCTGAAATATTCCTGGCTTTAAGGGTGTCACAAAAGCCTGGCTGGAGCCCAACATTCCATGTTTTTTTTACAGGGCTTAGAAAAACTGAAGGACCACTACAATAAGTGTGTGACTCTGAGAGAAGAATATGTTGAATAAAATCATAACTGATCCTTGGGTATTTTCTTTTACCCAAAACCAGGAAATTTTTCCAGTGTTCCCTCATGTATATGTATAAAAGCTGTCTACTTCTGATGACTGCAGGGTTACATAATTGGACTGTTATCTAACACTCTGTTAAACCCCCTAGTGCAAAACTGATTGATAAGATTGATCATAATGGAAGTATAATACTGTAGGACACTTTGATTAATATATATATATGAGACAAAAAATGAAGGAACAAGCTATTATGCAGTGAAGTTCATTACATAGTCCCTTGTTCCTTTGTCATTTATCTCTTATTATGCTCTGTACTTGACTAATGCTTATTTTTCTGAAGCATATGTGTACTGAGTTCTAACACTAGGTTATTAATATCACTATGCCTAAGCAATAAATACATACATACATTATTTATATATATATATGTATATAGATGCCCACACATTGGCAAGCTAATTGCCAATAAACTGGCGCATCAAACAAAAATAGCTCATGGTATTTATTCCACCTGAGTTGCACAGCAGGTGCTCCTTTATTAGTCTCAGCATCAGAAATTTCATGAGTGAATGATTAGCCCATTAGAACCTAACAACCAAGATCACTGCAGTCCCCAAAATGTATGATACCTAAAGAATATATATCTACAAAAATATCTATTTACAGCAATACTAATTAACCAAATACAAATACATTATTCCAGAAGACCATAATGAAGCGGGTGAGAAGTAGTTCTTCATTTGAATTGGTTATCTCAATTACTAAACTTTCCTAATTAAACTTGATAATGTATACAGATACGTATCTTATCTTTTGGTATAATAGGTTTTAAAAAGGTTAAGAACTTCAAATGCAATGAGAGAATCCCATGTTAGTAAATATCAATGACTTTAGAGTTACTACTTTCCTATATCTGTAGTTGATGGGGGTACTATTGGTGGTGGTAGGTATATGTCTTGCAGTAGCTTTTAGTGTTTTTATTCTGCTTCACAGTTCAGTATAAGCTTATGGAAAACAAGTATTACTCAATATTCTATGCTCTCTTTTAAGATTATTAATTATTATTATTAAGGTGGTCAGCTGGCAAAATCATTAGCACACTTGGCAAAATGTTTAATGGCATTTTGTCCATTTTTATGTTCTGAGTTTCATCATTTTGGGGTTGACAAAAAAAAAAAATGACCAGTGTGTACTGGGGTCGATGCTGACCTTGTGCCAAAATTAGAGTTTTAAAGGCAATGAGCCAGCAGAGTTGTTAGCAGCCAGACAAAATGCTTAGCAGAATTTTACCCATCTTTACATTCAAATTAAGCTGAAGTTGACATCACCTTTCATTCTTTTGAATTCAATAAAATAAGTACCAGTTAAACATTGGGGGTCAATGTAATCAACTAGCCCTCTCCTCCAAAATTTCAGCCCTTGTGCTTATAGTAGAAGGAATTATCATTTTAAATTCAATTATATGTTTATATTTGCTCCCATCTAGAGACATGGAATTTATAAGGAGGAGTACACTGGAATATAATTTATTTTCTCTTAAGAAACAGAATTATTTGATGTGTAAAAAAAAGGTAAAATTAAAAAAAAACATGACACACACATACACACTTGTATGAATAAGTAAAACTCTATCCACATACACACACAGAACAAACACAAATTCACAAATGCACATAAGTACACACATAGACACCCACAGAGAGGCACAGACACACTTGCACACAACTGTTTCAACTAGAATCAAGTAGGCAGACATAAACTTGTATCTTTTTTTTTCCACCCTCCCCATCTACCCATAATCCTCCTCCTTACTGTGGGTATTTATTTAGAGATACCACTACCACCGCCAGCAGAATCAAAACCACCCAGAAACTTTATCTCTTTCTCCAGCAACTTATTCTTCAGTTTTTCACTGTTATCTTACCACCTTACTTTGCTGTTTCACCTGGCTTCTCTTTCTCGGCTCAATCATCACCATCATAATTTAACATTCATTCTCCATACTGGCATGGGTTGGCTGGTTTGACAGGAGCTGGCCAGCCAGAGAGTTGCCCAGGCTCCAGTTGTCTGTTTTGGCATGATTTCTATGGCTTGATACCCTTCCTAACACACACCCACAGACCTAGACTGCACCCCGAGAAAGGTTACTCAACCAATAATCAACATGAAGTCCCACACTAACACACATACACACACACCAGTATTATGGCCTACAAATGAGCTGTGTCCTCTCTCTGTCCTTTTTTACTGATACTATAATGGCCTTTGTTCCCCAAGGTTTGTTGGTCTCATGTCATCTCCATTGAGGCACTCCTAGCTGACTTGCCCCTCTATGCTCCAGGCCTTGCATTAATCACTATTCTAGTTCTTTCTTCCAAGAATACTGACCCTTGGGATTTCCCTCCCAGTACTTGTCTTTCTTGCAATCACTGACCAGCACCAATTTAAGTAGAATGTCCACTCAGCATTTTGTCTAATGCTTTAAAGATTCTGCCACCTTACCACACCAATAATAATAATAACAACAATAACAACAACAACGATTTAAAATTTTGGCACAAGGCCAGCAATTTCAAGGGAGGAGTGTATGTTGATTATGTTGACCCCAGTGCTCGACTGGTACTAATTTTATCAACACCAAAAGGACGAAAAGCTAAGATGACCCTGGTGGAATTTGACCTCAGAATGTAAAGTTGGAAAAAAGCCACTAAGCATTTTCTCCAGTGCAGTAACAATTTTGCCAGCTTGCTGCCTTAATAATAATAATAATAATAATAATAATATCTGTTTCAATGCAAACAAGCTGATACCAATCTGCTGATACTGCTCAGTTCAGTTTCTAGAAAGCATCCACTTCCAAAACTTTCTCTCCATCCTTCGACAATGCAAACTTTAATTTTCTTTTTTTTTTTTTTGTTTGTTTTGTTTATATATTTTTAGCAAGTTGCCAAACTATATTCCACAAAACTCTTGCTAGGTTGCTGCCATTTCATTCTATGAAATTGGAAGGTTCTGAAACTTGAAACTTAAAAAAAAAAAAAAAAAAAAAACCAACAAAACCACCCCACTTAATATTTAATGTTAACAACGTATGTTACTGGAAATACCTTGTAACTGTGTCAGGAATGCAACAATTGTGAGTACGTGTGTGTGAGCACATGTACAGAGGTGGGGAAAAACAAAAAAAAAACAATCATATGTTGAGGTTTGGCAAGTTTCCAATTGTACTCTCAATATTCACAAATTATGCTTGCTCAACTTCCTACCCCGCCTCTCTCTTTCTGTCTAACTTTCCTCTCCCCACCCCATCCTGTGTTGCTACGCAAGTTTGTTGTGGTTGTCATTTAACCCCAGATCAGACCCAATCAAGTAGACCTATGATCAAACAGTACCCCAGTCATGACCATCCTGTCTTTTATTGTCTTTTGGTTACAGTCTACAGACAACTGTATTTCCCAACACATTTTTCTCTGTCAGGTTTTTAAAGACAGTAAGAATGGCTTAAGTGTTTAACCCAGTGGTTACAGTGTGGGGTGCACAACCATAAAATCATAAGTTCAATTCCTGGGCCAGACAGTATGTTGTATCCTTGAGCAAGACACTTCATTTCACATTGGTCCAGTTTACTCAGCTGAAAATGAGCAGCAGTCTAGTGCAGCTCTCCTTCCTTCCAGCTGTCACATCCTTGATAATCCATTAGGTCAAGGATGTATGAGGGCTCAGAATGTAAAGAACCAGAGCAATTACCTACTATGAGACATTTGTCTGATTCTCTAATGACTCTTCCAGTTCACTGCTTTTGTCTAAGAATATTTTATATAAAATACATGGATCACTTTTATGAAGATGTTATATTGGACGACAGTGGAACAATTTTGGTGGAACCATAGATTTAAAAACAACCAATAACATACTTAGATACTTAGTAGTAGCCACTGTTATCATCTACCTTACTGTCTATGTTCTATATTGTATGAGACTGAATAAATATAACCCAATCATTTCTGATTCCATCACCTTTCTGTTAAGTAGTAATGGTAAATTCATAGCTGAATCAATTTCTAGAGAAATTCTTTCATGCTGGTGATGTTCTGCTGGGTCAGGATGAACCCAGCATCTATTGTGGAGAAGTGATATTCTATCTCTTAGCCAGATACCATCTCTGACCAACATCCAAAAGCTGACACAACAACATTATATTAAGTCTATTTGTAGTAAAGCATGAATTAACTTACTAAGATTTTCTATGTAAAATGATATTAAGATATTTATAAGCACCGACCTTAGGCAGAAGAGAGAAAGAGAACCAGAGTTTGGAGTGAGAAAACGATAAACAATGTTAGTGAGTTGACTGAGTGGCTATAAACAGAAGTTTGAAATGAAGATGTACAGGAGTTTCTATGGCAGGATAAGATAGAAGATAGAACGATATGAATAAACACCTTGTATTTGTACAAGAAGGAATGTTTGACAGTTATTAACATAACAAAAATTACAAGAAGGTGGTCTGACAAAGTGTAAACACCTGTGCTGCTACTTGAGATGGATCTCAACTATGAAGATACCATTATCACTTAAAAGAAAGGTAATGGAATCATCAATATTAATACTACATTTAGTCTGTTTTATATAATGTACAGCATATACAATAAAGTAGATAATAAATTGAGATTGACTAGATTATTGATTGTTTGATAGATTTTTGATTTCATCATAAATGCTACACTTTGGTTCAACATTGCTTAGCGGAATTACATTGTTGTCATCGTCATATTTATTTAACATCCATATTCCATGCTGGCATGGGTTGGATGGTTTGACTGGAGCTGACAAGCCAGAGGACTGTGCTAAGCTCCAGTGTTTGCTTTGGCATGGTTTCTAAGGCTGATGCTCTTCCTTATGTCATACCATTTTACAGAATGTACTGGATGCTTTTTTTTCATTGAACTGGCACTAGTGAGGTCACCAAGCAACTCACAAGACCTATTGAGAGAATGCGATGCAGTTTGAGGGAGGTGGCTTTATACGAGGTGTTGAGAGGTTAAAGTATGATAGAGAGACAAGAACAGGTGTCTTGCAGTGGAGGAGATACATGATTATTCCAGTTGGAAAAGGTGAGAAGGTGATGAAGAGGTGTCTGGATATATCTTCAAGTTACATGAAAGTGAATATTAAAAGTATATCATATGGAAATTATTTAGATAAAAATAGCAAATCAGAGTTTCAGTCAATGCTTTGTGGCAATTGTTATAACTGTATATTGTGAGTTTAAATCCTGATTTGGCCAACTTTATTTTCATCCTTCTTGCATTGATAAATAAAATAGCAATGAAGTAATGGTTTCTTTTCTATTTCTTCCCCTTGCACCTTTCACTCACTCGCTCTCTCTTTCTCATTGAACCAAAATCAATTCCTAGATTTATGTGTGGCATCTCAAAGATCCTCCTTCTCAACAGAGAGAGGGAGAAAAACAGATTAGCAAACAACGTAGTTTCACTAGACAATAAGTAACAAATACTATAATATCTAACCAACAATACAGTGGCTTTCACTACATACTGAGTAATAATAATAGCATGATAGTTATGATGAGAACAAGTCATTAGATCTAGTTTCCTTTCGTCATATTTCCCCAAAAATAGAGAACAGATAGAAAGCTTCCAACACATCTATTTAGCTCAATATTTTCTCTTTGTTTTCATTTGTCTTTGTGAAACAACCAACAGCAACAACAAAAACTACCTGACTAGCATGAACAACTCTGACAAGCAAAATGCAAAAAGTGAGAACTTTTGTACCAGGTGACAAAGCAGTAACTATCTCTCTCATAGTTGAGCAAACAATGATAGAGCTGGAGGTTGGGGGGTAAGAGAGAAATTGGGCGTGAATACGTATGTGCAGGTATGATAAGAATCATTGTGTAAATTTAGAAATAGAATTAGTAACACATTTTAGCAAAGTATTATTGCTGTTATTATTGTTGTTGTTATTTTAGCCCTGGGTCAATCCTGATGGAACAAACAGATGATCAAAATGTGTTAATGCCTGTTTCTTTTTTTTTTTTTTTTGGAAGTATGTAACAGCAGCACTATGTTGTCCTTTATTTATAGTGGCAGAGTGTGATTTGAGGGAGATTTAGCTTCTACTTTTAACACACTGAACAACAACATAGAAACTTCGCTGTTTGCTCATTTTTGTGAGATAGTTTATATTTCAGTTGGTTTAACAGTAAATTGTTTCAAAGTGATTGAATAATCCAAACATGGCTCAATATAGTCAAAGGGGAAAAGACAATGTCTATGACCCCTTTCAGGGCTTCAGGATTTTTGAGGTTAGTAGGAGAAAAAGAAATTATCCCTCACTGGAGCCATTGGTGCAAACACTTGTAAACAAAGTGAACCTCTCTAATGGCACCAATGGACCATGTAGTGATATTAAACCAACCAATGGATTATGTTGACTTGGTACCCTAAACCCTAAGATAGAAGAGGTCCCTCTTATATGTTTACACATAGTTCCCACCTACCAGAGTTCATTCACAAGGCATTGTTTGATCTAAATCTATGCTAAAAGACACATTCTTCAGGGTATAAGGTCACAAGTGCTGATTCAACTTGCCCCTGACTATAAATTTTATTTGTTTTTATATTTGTTTTGCAAGATTCTTGTGAACTTGTACATTAAAGCAGATGTTGTACCTTGGGAGGGTCATTCTGCCAATAAAACACACACACACTGATTATTTTTGATGAAAAGACTATGTACCAAGTGACTGATGTGTGTATGTGATAGAGAGGAAGGAGAGACAAGGCAGATGGTTTGGGGGAGAAAGGGATGGGACTGAAAGAATGGGAACATGTAAGGAAGGAAGTGACAAAGGGGTTGGAGAGAGAGATTGGGGACAGATAGAAGAGGAAGACAAAAATGAATATTGGTGTTTAAGTAAAATTTTAAAAAGCAGATTGAACAGAATTTCACCAGTATAGTGTATATGAGAAATAACTTGACATAATCAATGAAATTCACAGAGAGAGATGAGAAATGAGCAAAGATGATATTGAAAAATTTATTTTGAAAATATACATATTAAAAGAAAATTTTTAAAAAAGTAGATTGGCAATAAGAAAAGAAGGGGAAGAAATGGTGTGCATATATATATTTTTAAAAAGATTATTTAAATCTTTAAATCTATGGAATGGTGTAGATTCTATGTAGAAAGAAACCTCAGATTTTAACAGACATATCGTCAAAAGTTTTTTAAAATTGTGTTTTTTCAGTATATGTTTTCGAATGCTGAAATTTTCATTGGCTCTTTTCATACAACCATAAATAGATTACCATCTTATTCATATGATTATTAAATATAGAATTATGTAAGTGAATACAAAGATTAAAAATACCAGGTATTTGTCTTTGGTGCATAAAATAAATATGTAACACACACACATATATATCTGAACACAAAAATGTCTAAATTAAAAGACTTTTTCACATAAGAATAGTCTTGGAAATAATATGAAATAAACTATGTGAAGGCACATGGCTTAGTGGTAGGTTGTTACACCCACAATCGCTAGATCGTGGATTCAATTCCCAGACTGGGTGGTACATTGTGTTCCTGAGAAAAACACTTCATTTCACATTGCTCCGGTCCCGGTTTCAATCAGTGGGGATTGTTGGCCTGCCCGCCTAGCCAGTGGGATGGTATCATTCGAAGGGTAAAATGATGCAAAGCACATTGTGACCAGCGATGTGTAACATCTGATAGTCTGGTTGGTCATGCGATCACATGATGAAATAAACTAAATTTTAAAATGTCAGTCTTTGACTTTTTTACCCTTTATCATATAATCAGGGGGTAAGTTGTGCTCATGATCTGCTACAAGGCCTACAAAACTGGTGGGAAGGAGGAATGGAGTAGACTTTATCAAAGATACTCAAGGTGCCAGCTTGTGGTATTAAACCAAATAATGGAATAACACTTCAACTGAAGGAGGTTCAGGTGGTATTTGAACTCAGAACTAAGAGGCATGGATATATCCTGCAAGGTATCTAGCTTAACATTCTTACAGTTTCATCAGTCTGCCATCCTAGATTTGTACACATTTTATCAACTCCTGAAGTGATGAAAGGCAAAGTTGACCGTAGCAGGATTTGAGCTCAGAACACTGGCATATGCATAAAAAAGAAAAGAAAAGAAAATTTGAACCCCATCACAAAAATTAAGCTTTGACATTATCTTTCAATAAAACTAAAAAATTAAAATATTCTGAAAGTTAGCTTTTAATCTCTGTTTGAAAATAAAATTTTAAAATATCTTAAACCCTGACATTAAGTTTATAAAAGATAAACATGTGGTGTTTATGGGCATAGCCTTATAGAGTCTCATGGTAGAAGGACCAGTGAAAAAAATGGCAGTATTTATCTGGTTGTTTGGAAAAACCAATGAAAAAATATGACATTTGAAGCATTTGCTATCTGGAGTAAATACAAAAGTCCCCTCACCAGAAATGAAAGGAATTTTATGATTATCTTTATACTGTTTATGAAAGAGTTTTCCTATTAGTAATCAGTTACCTGACATGTGAGAAATAGTAGCCAGATCTCTTTCAAATAACACCTTACCATCATAACCCTTTAACATTCAGATTTCACTGCCAAATGTAATGCTTATTTATTCACATTGTTTTAAATTAATCATGTATTATCTCAGAGCTATAAGATTTCAACAATGGGATCACTTTATTTGTACAATGACATAATAGGGTTGGTGTAACAGGCAAAAAACATGTTCAATATGGCCTGTTATGGCCAGTTTAAATGCTAAAGGGTTATTCAAAAAAAATTTTTTAAAGACCATGGACAATGTTATCCTAGATACTATATCTGATGAGACTGATGAGATGGTCATTGGTGAAATGTCTTTCCCTACAGACATGGGTTTATTTGAGCCATCACAGTCCAAGTTATTTCCTATTGTGAGTTATTATTGCCTTCCGAGATGAGTCAGAAGACCATCTCTTTCTTGTACATTCCATTTTTGGTATGGTTTCTTTGGTTGGATTTCTTTGCCTAACACCAACTCCCTTCTCACTGTGTGCAAGGAGTACTTTTTATCATGGCACCAGCATTAGAGAGGGTGTCTTGACTTTGGCAAAACTAGAAAGTTCAATCAAACTTATACTGTCTATTTCTTCCCTACCCACTTTACAGTATGCACTGTGCATGTCTACATATAAATGATTGTCATTCAATTTATAATTTCCTATTTATATAATTATTATTATAAACCAGGCATTCTGCAGCTGTGCACCCTACATTTAATATTATGCACTAAAGATAGGGCAATGAGGTGTGTATGTTTGTATACCACAGCAAGTAGTAATTAATATCTAAAGAGGTTTTTTGTTTATATATTTTCTAATAGGATGCCAACAGAGCTTTCCTTCTTATATAATTTATAACTATGCTATTTGGAGGCAAGGGTGTGTGTCTGTGCATGTGAGAGAGAGAGAGAGAGAGAGAGAGAGAGAGAGATTATTTGAAATACTGAGATAGTTAACAAATTATTCTGTTTTTATATTGTTTATGCTATTATACTCCACTCATTAAAATTGTAATCTAATTCATCTTAATGGTTTACCTTTGAAAATGAGATGATAATATTTGTGTTTTTTTTTTATTTAATCAACAAATATAGAATCATTATTCTAGAAGTTATTGTTTACAATAAAAAATGGCAGCTATTTAAGACTGAGTGTGTAAATGACATTGAGAGAATATGCAAATATTGGTATTTCAGACTCTACTTTACAAGGAATTTTATGTGAAATTATTTACAAATACTAAAACTATTCCAACATAGCAGAAACCTGAGATCCTTTTAATCCTTTAGATTTCAGATTACTTTGTCAAATGTAATGCTTATAAATTCACAGCATTTTGACTTAATCATGCATTATTTTGTAGCCTCAAGATTTCAATGACATGATTGTTTATTTTTAGAATGACATTGTAGGGTAGGCGTGAGAGGCCTGATGTAGGCAGTTTGAACATAAAACAAATAGAATAGTCAGGCCAGATATAGCTGGTTTAAATGCTAAGGGGTTAAACATACATACACACAAATACACACATTGCTTCTTCTACTTTTGATTTATTTCATAATAGTTTTCATTTCATTTTTACTTCCCCTTTTCTGAAAGTGGCAAGAGTTTGGACAGAGACTTACTGAGACAGTATCTTTATGGATGCCCAGTTGCATTTTCTGCAGCCAATACATACCTAATTTTTCAGGTAAGGTACTTTATCTTTATTCCACACACAGCTATGGAATGTACTGTTCATAGGGGACCTAAGCATGGCATCAAGAGCAGACACACAAAATTTAAATAGTTATGCACACACACATACACACACACACAATGGTTTTCCATACAATTTCTGCTTACCAATTCCACTCAAAAGTGTTGGTCAGTCTGAGGTTTCAGTAGAAGACACTAGCCCAAAGTTTCCTCACTGGCACAGAATCCTAAACTATCAGGTCATGAAACAAGCTTTGTGCCCACCTATATTCCTCCTCCTCATCATCATCATCATTGTTTAACGTCTGCTTTCCATGCTAGCATGGGTTGGACGATTTGACTGAGGACTGGTGAAA
>JAOPJW010004006.1:12188191-12198862 GCA_027122535.1 Octopus maya
CTGGGGTCGATTTGCTTGACTAAAGGCGGTGCTCCAGCATGGTCGCAGTCAAATGACTGAAACAAGTAAAAGAGTAAGATTTTAATTTATTTAATTATCCATCTAGACCTGGCTTAAAGCCAGAGCTAACCTTGCAAGACAAGAAAAAAAGAACTTATTTCTCCAGTTTAATAATCATCTTTTAAAAGAAAACAATGTGATTCCTGTTGTTACATTGAAGGCTGTCAAGCAGTGTTCATCTTTCAATATATCAAAGCACAATCTTAGCTGACCTTGATAATTGCAATAATTATAGAATTGATCAGGTATTAATTTACTGTTGTGTAATTAGAAAAACTGATGTTTGTTTTATGGTCTGGTCAGAGGAGGAAAACATTCTTACAATAGAAATTTAGTCCAAATTGCATCAACAGAAAGTAGTCTGCTAAAGGCAGCCACAGACTTTGGTAAATCTGAAGCTGTGGCAGAAGGCACTTGCCCAAACAGCCATGTACTGGGATCAAATCCACAACCTCTTGTGGTGTAAAGTGAGCTTATTAACCAAACACCTACCTAACCAGGCAGCCACAACTGTTTAAGTCACACAACCAAGTATGAAGAGTTTATAGAGAAATGTTTCCATTATGACCAAAGCAAAACAATTCAAAACTGTAAAAAGAGAATAAATATTAAACTGGATGACTTACATAATATAATACTTGGGTCCATCCTTCCATGGTTACACACTGGAACACCGTCAACATCGCAAAACCCATGTTGTCGAAACTAGTAATTCCATAATTTGGGCCATCCCAATTAAATCGACATTTAGCAATATTTGCTCGACAGTGATAGCCATTACCCTCATCTGCGCAAGGCCGGATAGTTTCTTCATCACCATATTCTATATTATCTGCAAAAGTCAAATCAAATATATTTGCATATATCCTTTAGAGTTTTAGAAATTAATTTTTCTTCTTGATTACTTATTAATCAAAATGATTTATAGTTATTTTCCTATTCTACAATACTTTAGAAGAATTTAAAGTAACATTTCTTTGCTTTAACCTTAACAATCAATAGATTTCTCTGATTGGAATATTCACATTTTACTCAAGATGAACTCAAGACTTCAGAATCATAGAGTTTCCACAGCTTAAACTAATTAACATGTATTATTATTATAGCACAGGCCATCTTGAATGTGATGCAATAAATAAGTTGGTGGCACTTACCTTCACTATCGTCATCTGGTTTTATAAAACAGGCTTTGTGAAAAGCACCAGTATAAAATTCTAAACCAATGATGGCAAATATTATTATAGCAAAGAGTACCAACAGGCAAACTTGTAACAATGGTGCCATTGCCCGTATAATTGATTTTAATACTACTTGTAAACCTGAAAAGAGAAGAAAGACAGATGTTATTTCATGCATTTTTACCAGAAATAGCTTCCTAAAATCCCCCCCAGTCTAAAGTTATCAACATCTTTAAGATCATTCTAATTGAAGCAGAGGGGACGGGGTGGGGGCTAAGTGGGCAAAATGCTTGCATTTCAATGATCAAGTGCTGAAGTTCAGTCTCATTGCAAGGCATCTGTTATCACAGTCTTGTGTTAACCCAAGACTCATAAGTTAAACTAAGATGGAAACTGTGTAGAAGCCCATCAAATGGTTTATATCTGTAATTCAAATGTTCCACTTCATCAAACATTGAGTCAAGCTGATTTGAAAGAGAACTGCCTGAAGGGTACATGTGTCTGTGAAATACGACCAAGTGGTAATGTTAAACCAAGTTTAAGCCTATCCCTAAAAGCAGAGACATCATTTTCAAGCAGGCTTCCATGCAGTTTCCATTTACTCTATTTTACTCATTATATTACTACATCCATGATATATTTAGTATATACATACTATATTACCATATATCTGATATATTATTAAATACACACAGTGATACTATACACTTAGTTAACAAGAGGTTATGCTTGAAGATACTTGCTCAAAGTTCCACAGAGGACAAATCTGGTACCCCAAGGCTGCAAAACAAACCTCTTAATCCCCCAGAGCAGCTGTCTTTTACTTATTCCTTGTTTACCAATGTTAACTGTGAAATATATTTGATTGTCTTTACATAATTTCTAATCTCTATCAAAATCTAAATTCCAGTGTTTTATACAACAACAATTGTAACCAATTCTGTTTGTTGCTTTTACTGTATTCCACAAGATATCAGTTTTGATATACACCAGAAATGGTGTCCATCAAGTGAGAG
This sequence comes from Octopus maya, assembly GCA_027122535.1. Classification (NCBI taxonomy): domain Eukaryota; kingdom Metazoa; phylum Mollusca; class Cephalopoda; order Octopoda; family Octopodidae; genus Octopus; species Octopus maya. The sequence goes on from JAOPJW010004006.1 coordinate 12,190,446, forward strand.
TCAGGTGACTTTCCATAATTAAGCAATAAGATGGCGGGAATACAGACGGCTGAGTAGTGTCTGGGATACCCAGTGATAACGACCAGCTGAGTCATCATCTGGAGTCTTAGCCATTGGAGGATGAATGAGGAGTGTTCTTCCAAAATCCAAATTGAAACCGTATCAGTGGACTCAGGTGTTGTGATTGATGACAGCTTAGATCATTGATGATAGAAGGGGACGAACAGGACACTGGTCACTGTGCCCAACACAAACACATGATGATGATGATGATGATATAAAACACAGACATAAATAGATGAAACCTTTACTTACTTGGAATTCCAGAAACTAATTTTAATGGCCGCAGTACTCTGACTGCCCGTAATGTCCGCAAATCAAACGAATTACTCGTAGGAAATATTGAAATAAATCTGTAAAATAATTTGAAATGAAATAAGAATGGTTCCATAATTTACTCTATTATGGGAATCGAAGATTAATCTACAAGAAATTCAAAGAAACATTACAAAAGTTCTGCCCAAGTAACTTTACTCTATGAAGACATCGTTTTAATTTAAAGGAAAGCATCAACAAAGAATTCTGAATATTTCAATATCCATTTTTTAAAAATATTTCTATTGCAATCTTTAAACGAAAGCATCATTGGTTACTGGTTTACAACTCATTAATTACTAAAATGCAACAATGATAATGGAGAACAAACATCTGAAAGGACATCATTTATTCATTTGTTTTCTTGTCAGTGTGTATATATCATGCCAACACACACACAAACTGACAGGTATCTGCACGGTTTCTGTCAGCCAAATTCTTCCCACATGATATTTTCAACCTATGTTTATGGTAGACAACATTTACCCAAATGGAACCAAACTCACAACCACATTACTGCAAAGCAAGCATCCTAATCACCCAATCCTCTTAACTTTGGTGGTTGTAACAAAACCAAAGTAAAAGTGAAATTTGTAGTATTTTGTGCTACTTACCCTGTGACAACTACTACAAAATCCATGATGTTCCAGACGTTGCGTAAATACGACCCTTTATGTAAGACAAATCCTAAAGCAACAATTTTCAATAATGCTTCTACACAAAATATTCCAAGGAAATAGAACTCTGTGGCCTCCTGTCAAATTGCCAAAAAAAAAAAAAAAAAAAAAAAACATGAAATTAGAACTTCACAAAATACAGTCATATCTCAATGTACATCATTTAAAGTTATGTCTTTTTTTTTTGTTTTACACCAGTCCTTTATGTTTTTTTTTGTTTTAAAAAAAATAATGGAAAACAATAAACCTCAAAGTCAGTCAATTCATCTGATTTTATGCCAATTTCAGCAAACTTATTTAAAATGTAAAAATTACAAAGAAAAACACCTAAAAAAAATACTGAAGTGAAAAAAATTAAATAAAATACATGTTGAAATATATACAAAACATTTATTAAGACAGATATAAGCAAATAAATTATTTCCAAATTGGTTTTCTTTTTTTTGTGTGTGTGTTTGTGTGTGTGTGTGTGTGTGTGTGTGTGTGTGTGTGTGTGTTACATCATTCTTTAAGTTGAATTAAATGTCTTAGAACCAAGACAAGTTGAAGTTTGCCTTTCTCTGGAATTTGTTACTTGAAAAACTATTTTCACTTTTATAGTTTATATAGGTTTATATATTCACACACACACACACACACATATGGAGGAAGAGGGAGGTGGGGAAGTCTTTGCAACATTTGAAATCAGAGCAGTAGATTCATGAGAAATTTGTCTCCATTCTACAATTAAACAAGCTGTGCACTTGTTCAGGTAGTTATCTCACTGAAATAACCATCTTGATTTCAGGTGGGAAGGTTGCCAAAAGGATTCGGTTTCGAGAAACAAGATCCTGGTACCCAAATCAATATGCATTTTGGTGGTGGAAAGATTTAGCTGCTGCTTCTGCTGCTGCTGCTGCTGTTAGTCAAATAGTTCAGTATTGATTTGGTATTAATTAGTAAAACAATAGGGCTTTGGAGAATTAAACAGACACAGGTGTACCATGTTAAGTCAATAACATTTAAGAGTGCATTTTATTTCAAAGTTCCCATTAAATTGAAAAAGAAATCATCTTAGCTTCATTAAGATCTCACAATCATGAAATACAAAATAAATGAAGAAATAGCAATCGTTTTTCCTTTAAAATCTTTCTGAATGCTCTTGTTAGAACACAGTCTCAGTTTTATGACTTACCCTCTCTCTCTCTCTCTCTCTCTCTATCAATATATATATATATATATATGTGTGTGTATACAGAGAGAGAGAGGGAGGGAGGGAGAGGGAGAGAGAGGGAAGGAGGGAGAGAGGGAGAGAGAGATGTCTTGATAATGTTCATTTGTTTCTCCTTTCATCTGGAAATTGGAAATGAGAAACTCAGAGCAACAACCTGAGCAGGTTTGAGCTTCTATTAAAATCCTTTTAACGTCCACTTTTCCATGCTTGCATGGATCAGATGGGATTTACTGAGGCAGATTTTCTATGACCAGATGCCCCTTCTTGTCACCTCACCAACCCTTATTTGTTCTGAAGCAAAGTAATATTTCCCTATGATCAGACGTTTTGACCCCAAAAGCATGTGGTTGGGAAGCAAATGTCTTAACCACACAGCCATGCCTGGACGTTGTTCTTATGACTTTCATAAAGTCCTCTAGCATCTGTGACATCAACATGGTGGATGTTCCTTCACACACATGACTTAGGTCAACCTAAGGCTACAGTAAGAAACAATTTGGCCAAAGTTTCACATGAGATTGAATCCAGGTTATAGAGTTGTGAAGCTAACTTCACCACTACATCCTGTTGGATGTGTAGCAATGAAAATGAACGAATAATAATAATGTGTGTCTAGGAAACACGAGATATTTCCAAATGAATAGAGAGCAAAAAGTATTTCTAAATTTATAAGAAAAAAATAGATATTTCTAAATGCATTAGAAATTATATTTTAAAATGTATGGGAAGCAATAGTTATTAATAAACGTATGGGAAGCAATAGTTATTAATAAACGTATGGGAAGCAATAGTTATTTGTAAATGTATAGGAAGCAATAGGCGTTTCCAAATGTATAGTAAATATAGGCATTCGTAAATGTCTAATAAGCAATAGGTAGTTCCAAAGCAAAAGGTCTTCATAAGATGGAAGAATGAAATGTAAAAATGAAGAAATGTTATTCACTTACCAGCTGGACTGCTAGAGGCGTTTTGTCATTATTGGGAAGATGCTCTTCCAGAGCCAACACGATACAATTCGCAATGATAGTCAATAAGACCATGTATTCAAATGGCGTGGAACATTTGTTAAGGAAATAATGGTTTATACACATGGAAGAACATAGAATGACAACGGGAAGATGAGCATTTGTTATTGGGAATATATAAAACAATAACGAATAAAATAGAATATAAATGATATATAATAAAGATGGTGGTATAAATATATTAAGAATAAAAAGAAATAATTAGAATATATTCATCAGCTGTTTTAGTGAAGGTGTGTGTAAATCAAAGAATTAATGACGAAAACCACGAATGAGAGAAAACAGCCCAACCTGAAGACATGGAACAAAATTAGAGAAGCATATTTATGTGAGAAAACATTGACGTTAAATGGCAGATGACAAAACCAAACTGAAGAGAAGATTATTAGAAATTTGACATGGTTATATAATGTTTAGTGTTTAAAACAAATGTGATTGAAAGTTATACAAATGTTTGGCATATATATGACCATTATATTATAGTAAACCAGGAAATAATTAATAGAAAAAAAGTTGAGAAATAATATGAATAATGATTTATGATTAACTGAGGGAGGAAATTTTATTGAAGGTTGCTATAAACCTGTCTGATACATGGCAAAATATTTTCACAGAATTCAGAGAATCTCACACCAACTTTCACAATAAGTCAAATTCCTAATAGGAATGGGGGAGTTTTCTCCAAGACAAGGGTTCCCATCCTTGTTCCATTAACCCCTGCTAACATTTTCAAAGTAAATTTCCTCTCATTGTTTTGCTCAGTATTTAAAGTTTACATTTCAACTAATGATAAAAGAAGAAATTTAAAATAACTTTTTTCAATATTTTTAAGTTCAAATAACAATAAAAATAACACACAAGGATGTTATTTCATTTAGTTATGAATGAATTAGAAACAGATGCCAAAACCAAACAGTCTTTTGAATTAGATGGCTTCGTTAACCACACAGTAATTAACAAATATACATTACAAATCAGTACACATGAAATCTTTTTAAGTTGAGTAATTCACTGTTACTTAGTACTCAGAGTAGCACCACATTTACTCATGAGTATACTGTGAAAAATTCAATAGAAAATGTCAAGGTCAAACTGAAGGTTAGATAGTATAATACTAGGGTGGGGTGGGGGTAAATAAATAGGAAGAAGAGAAACTATATTTATAAAGTGGCTGATGATGATGATGATGATGATTGTAACAAATTAAATTTGAGAGGATCCATGTCAGCCTCATTTTCCTATTGAAACCTGACCCTGTCCAGATTTAAAATGAGGTCAAGAGTATTGGAGTTGGGTTAAGAAGGATGAGGGGGGACTTGGATCGAAGATATGTCTAAAATGGTCAAAGACACACTGGTCAAGGAGAACCCAAAGATGAGAAAGATAAAAGGGGTTATTAATTACTTCAAGGATGGACATAAAGATATTGCTTACTAACCCTCACATCTGTTTGAAACATATTTTCAGTCAATTTTGGAATCCTGGGGACATAGATTAACCCTTTGGAAGCAGAATTTGGAAGACAATAAGACCATACATACATACATGCATATATGGGTACAGGGCATCACCATTGATACAAATAACATGAAATATGTAAACAAATGGGGTAAAAATGAGCACTGGAGATGATGCGATTGACATAGCCCCTCCCCTTAAATTGCTGGCCTTGTGCCAAAATCTGAAATCAATATTTCTATGAAGTATCATAGATATGATGGGAATTCCAACAGACTAAAGTCAGGCAAGCACTGAACATAAGAACGAGTTACAGAAACCAAGAATCTTCAAGAAACTAGCATCAGAGTATTGACCATAACTGTTTCAGTCTATTTTACATCGATATTGTATCTATTATGTAAGGTGGTGGGTGTTAGGAAGGGCATCCAGCTGTAACAGCCAAAACAGTGAAACCTGGTGCAGTCTTCTTGGTTTGCCAACTCCTGTCAAACCATCCAACCCATACCAGCATGGAAAATGGACGTTAAATGATGATGAGGATGACGATTGGTAACCATTTCCATAAACACTAAGCTGTCCTTGAAACCAGGAGTGGGGGGATAATCTTTACCAAAAGGACCGACAAAAACTAATTGAGAATTTGGAGGGATTTAGCAAAATAACAAATTTTGTCATTATTAAGATAATATTAAGAGTATAAAATATATATATTGATATATTAAGCTGGTGTATGGAACATTGGACCATAACTAAAGACATCATATTGGTATATTAAGTGGAATGTAAGTTAACGAGTGTACTTTGCATAAAATTATGATGGAGAGTTTCATTGAAGTCAAAATACTTTAAAACAATAAAAGCAGAGAAAGTGTCAGGTTTGTTGAACTCAAAAGGATTACGAACTGCTAAACATGATATTCATAACAGACTATAGATCCATGTTTTGTTTTACAAACTTCTATTTGTCTTTCGAAACTAGTTTAACTGGTTTAAAGCTTCCCACATATTGAACACTGGGAAGTCCTTCTTAGAAATGGCCAAGAAGTTGGTTTTGAAAGTGCAGGCTCAGGATTTTATTTCATTGCATCCTGAAGAATTGTTTTCTAATATAGCATCAGGTTAACCAAAACTGTGTAAATAAATAAATGGAAATTTGATAAAGGGAAAATGTGTAGAAGCCCAATGGAGGAGGGACTGTTCCTGGTTCTTTTCTGGATTTAATCTCCTGCACAATTTAACATCATCATTGGTCACTTTATGTGCTATTAACGGAATCCACTTTGTCACAAATGTTTGGCTCTTGTAGAAGTGCTACCTCACAAGCATTTTGGTTATGGCAGAACATGCATGTCTAAAGTGTTACATAATGGGATCAACCACTAAAATCACAGAGATATAAAGTTTTAATCCCAACAACCAACTTAGAGAATGTACCTCCAGTTATCCTTGAAACTACATAAATTGGAGGAGATCAACTTTCTGGTACAATCTGGTTTGATCATCAGGCATCTCAACTAAATGTTTAACTCTCTTGATACTAACCTGCCTAAGACCATCCCTGGTTAATTACACAAGCTTTATAATTTGAAGTGATCTAAATTAAAACCTTTCATATTAATTTTTCTTCTAAACACTGGGTGTCACATACATCACACCCTGGGACTTCTTAACCCCCTCAGCTTTATATACATTCATATTTTATCATCTCCAGAATATGGAAAGGTAATCTCCATTCTAGTGAGATCTAAAACAATCCAAAATACGCTGCAAATATCCCAGATCAATTACATTCTTTTAAGTTCTGCAATTTGCAGGGACAGCATAGCTCCCTTTTACATAGACTATATCTAGTAATACAGGGTTCCCCTAGCTCTCTTTTTGCCTCTACTTAAAAATACAGGGCTACTTTTGCTCCCTCTTACATAGACTCTAACAACTCCCTATACAGGGCTGTCATCCTAGATCCTTCTTATATATAGTCTGTACCCTGTAATACAGAGTTACCACCACTTCATAAACAGGCCTACCAGAGCTCCCTCTTATACAAGGCATATCTAGCGTTAATAATTGCCATCTACGACAATGATGTTAGTTGTAATCAATGTGTTCAATATTATAGAATTTTGAAAAAAAAAAAAAAAAAAAAAAATCAAACCTAATCAAATATGTTGCCCATCCTATAATATAGAAAGGAGAAATGAAAGAGAATGAGAGTCTGTAATATAATTAGTGCTAGATAACGAATGGAAATGAGAAGAAAATAAATGTGTTGTGTATGAGAGTATGTAATAAAAGCAATATCATATATAAATAATGGGACAACAGGGTGAAGTGTGTGTGTGTGAGCGTGGTGGGGGGATTGAGGTATAGAGCAACATCTGGTTGACAGACAGTAGCTTGGTATTGCAAACCAGTGAACTAGGTTGTCGATCAATGGTTGCCAGGTGACAGAGCGTTGATATATGCACACAGTATCAAAGAGCACCAGTGTAAACACATGTTAGTAGTGCACCTCTACTGGCATCTTAGCTGTATATTAGCAGTACTTTACAAATATTGCAGTAGCAACACTTTGATGGTTAAATACTGATATGGCTGCTACAGTCAACTTCAACAAACGCCTGTAAAGCTATTTGCCTGTGAAAGAGAAAGCGTGTTAAACCTTAATATTTAACCCCTAATTACAGTGTTGAACCCTTTTCTTTTTTGTTGTTATAACTAATATTGAAAGCATCAGGAATAATTAATTCCATATTAAGTGATGTGTATACATGAATATATAGTAGTACGTATGTCAAGGAAGACTTAAGTATCTGCTACAATAATGTATACATTCACACACACACACACACGCGCACGCACGCACACACAAGCACACACACACAGCCACATACATTATCAGATATTGAGAGAAGAGGCAGACTTAATAAGATCATTCTAATCGTTTGAAAATCAATTGATGTAGATTTGTGATTTAGCCAAATAGATTTTAAAGTTACTGAACACACTTCTCAAGCAGACTTCTGCTGGTGAAGCTAAATCATTAAATATACTTGTGCATTAATTAATATCATAATTAAGAATGTTGGACATAATTCTTAATAAAATTGCAGATTGTATTTATTTAAGTCACCTTCACAGTTACAGGGTTGAAACAAATGAGACAAACAATTAATATCACTTCAAATAAATGAAGGAGAAAATGTTGATATTTTTCGGCAAACCAGATTTCTAATGAAGCTTTTCTGGATTTGCCAACTGCAATGTTAATCTAAAGGTTAACTTAACCTCCAAGTTAGCAGATTCTTTGTTTTCATGCTCTAAAAGATGAAGTGCCACCCTCCCAGCATCTCCAAAATTCTTGAGACTGGTAAGAAGGAAGCTATCTCAGACAACGACAGAATCAATTCTGCTGCGAAAAGTACCGAAATACCCATTGGTTGCATGAAGTCAGGTGATGCCTTTTACTTAAAAGACTTTCATTGGCCTCAAGGCTATAAAAGTTGGGGCACTCAAGTGTGTAGGGGTGGACTTCTTAACCCCACAACCATACTCAGAAAAAAAACAAAAGAAAAGAAAAAAAAAAAAGAAACTCTTGACTTGAAGAACATGGCAAGAATCTGACTTACTTTTCATATCAAATTCCTATTAGAAGGGACTGAAGAA
>JAOPJW010004006.1:14192527-14204079 GCA_027122535.1 Octopus maya
CTATGTACTCGCACAAAATCAAGAAACATCACAAGAAAAGCAGCAGCAGCAGCAGCAGCAGTAGCAGCAGCTCTGATGATGAATTCAAGCACCTGCCAAAGCATGAGCGTAAAATGCGGAAGAAAATGAAAAAAAAAGTAATTATCAAATAGACTTGATACTGATAATTCCAAAATAAATCATAATAATGATGACCATAATCTAATTTTGATTTAGAAAGAGAGAAGTGGGAGAGAGAAAGTGAGAGGGTTTATGGCATCAATCGAAGTATATTACTCGTATTTATTTTAGTGATACCTAGAGAGGGACGAAAGGTGAAGTTAATTTCATATATTTAAATTCAGAATATAAGAGCAGGCATAGCTGTGCAGTAAGAAGTTTGCTTCCCAGCCATATGGTTCTGGGTTCAGTTCTATTGTGTGGCTCCTTAGACAAGTGTCTTCTACTGCAGCCCTAAGCTGACCAAAGCCTTGTGAGTGGACTTGATACACAGAAACTGAAAGAAGCTTGTTTTCTATATACAGGGTTGGCCAAAAGTGCCCCAACAGTAAATCAAAATTCCATAAATACTATCTATAATTCTGTATTGTCTCAAATGGAAAAATGTGTCGATCAACAAGGACTTCAGTTTGAACAATTTTTATGATGTTTCATATTTAGATGTTTTTATTAAATTCGTTCAATTGTTAAACATAAATCTTGGAATTAAATGTCAGGTGACTTTTGGGCAACCCTGTATATGTGTGTGTTTGTGCTCCCCCCTCCCATCACTTGACAACCAATGTTGATTTGTTTACATCCCTGTAACTTAGCAGTTTGACAAAGGTGGCTGATAGAATAAGTACCTAGCTTTAAGACAAAGTACTGGGGTCAAATCTTTGAAGGTGGTGCCCCAGCATGGCCACAGTCAAATAGTTGAAACAAACCAAAAGTAGGTTTAGTCTGGTGTTTTACAGTTTTTCTTTGCTCTTTGCAGTAATGTTAGATTGAAGTTCCAAAACTTTATATTTTAAAATTGGGAAGTTGTAGCATTAATGCCTTTTCAAAGGACATTAGCCAAGAGATTGAGCTACTTTGACTCAATTTTCCAGAAGTTTCCAGATCCAGATATTATGATGCATTTATTTCTTTAAAATACAAATAAGGTTTTGATTAGAATGTGGGTTTTCACATACAAGACCAAACTCTATAAAATAGCAAGTTAAAAATTTTGATCAATTAAGATTGTCCAAATAATTAGTAGACAAACACTTCTAAGGTTTGTTCAAAACTTAAAGCAACAAAGGAAATAAGTCCGATAAAGATCAGGTGCTCAAAATGTTTAGACAATATAAACAATGCAGATTGAAGAGAATCCAGTCTTTAAAAATAGTGAAGGCAACATGTATGTTTTGGTCTTCTTAGACTTCTTCAGCCAACATCTTTGCTTGGCTTAAGATGCTACTTTTGCCAACTGAGATGACTGGAACAGGGACAGAACGCACCACTGGGAATTGAACTCATGACCTTATGATTGTGAATTGAATACCTTAACCACTAAGCTATGTGCCTTCACCATAATATTGACATTACATCTATAGCAAAGTTTCTTAATTCAGAATGATCTAGTCGAGATAGCTCTGAATATGTCTGCAAAATGTTCAAACAAAACTTTTTGTGTTCATTTTTGCCAGTACAAATCATCATTAGTTTCCTCAGTTTACTGTTATATTTTATAGATAGATTTTTTTTTTTGTCAATTCTCTAAGAATTTCATTAGCCTGTTGTGCTAGACTCATTATTTAGAGACAAAACTTCATACATGGAAGCTTACATGGAATGGTATTTTTTGACCAGAAGTGGATGAAAAAATAGGATTATAAAAAAAATCTGTATTGAACATGATCCCATGTTCAAGGTTCTGATATCAATGATATAGTTAAGATAATCAAATGAAATAAGTAATGAAATTTGAGATCTTTAGAAATGTTGATATTAAATATTTTTTTTACTTTGTTGATTACATAATTTTAATTAATAATAGGTGCAGCTAGAATTTTTATTTTGAAGCAATAAAATTTTTATAACTTAGTTTCATCTAATTATCAAATGTTAAATAGGAATAGTGCCTACTTACTGTAAAGCAAAGTGACAGATGACTTCCTCGGGAGCAATATATACCAGTTGAATTAATATTTAAACACATGGTTATGTGGGCAAAAGTCTAGCATCATAGTTTTGTAGCCATTTTGTTTGAGTTTAAATAATTTTTAAGATAATTTTATTTTTTCTATTGTTTACATTTAAGTATTTTCTTTGCCAGTTTTGTTCAATGAACATTTTTTTATGATTTAAGGAACGGTGTCCATGGCCTTCACAAGTCTTCAGAGACTGGTGAGATTGATATGATTGATGTTGAATTTGAAATCTCTAAGTTGACATCTACAGAAAAAAAAACAGGTGGAAAGGATATTCCAGCATGTTGACAATTCGAGGATGAAGGTTTTGGGCACAGCACTTTATACAAGCCTGGGAGGGGCAAAACTGTATGGGTTATGATGAGCAGAGATGGATGTATACATTATTGGTATGAAACTATCTAGTTCAGAGAATCAGAACCTATTATAGCAGTACTATATTAAGCAGAGTGAAGAGGCATGTCTGTAATGTGAGTGAGCTTTTTGTGTCAGTGAGTAAGATTTGTCCATTCAATTGGATGACTTACATTGAGATGCAGGCTCAAATATTGTATGTCACCAGCACCATCCCAGATGTGGGAAACATACTCTCTCATAGATCTTTCTTCCACTTTGAAAATGCAGGAGAAGGTTAGTTTTTGAGATGCAAATTGTTGTTTGCCATGTATATGACATTACCAGAAAGGATTATGAGAGTTTATGAAGTGTAGCAATTTGGGAGTTTTAATGGCTTGTCTAAGACAAGGGAAGTTCGGCACAAATTTGTTTCTTAAGAATAAGCGGTAATCATTGCTTGTGTGCTGTTGCAGAAACTAAATTATGTTCAGACTGAAAAATGTTTTTGAGGTCCTTCTTTATGGAAGCAGTGCATGTTTGATGAGAGATGCATAGATTGCATGTGGATGATGCTTGATGGAAAAGTTAAAAAGAGGAATAATGAGTTATTTCATTTGTAAATGATGTAATAGTAAGCAGTCATTAATGTAAAATAAGTGTAAAAAGGACATACTTGAAGGGTACATTGAAGTTAATTGAGTAAAGTGGAGAGAGCTGTGTCTCTGTTACTGTAGTGGTGTGATCTAGCAGAAAGCTTTAAATCCAAGAAATGATAGGTGGAGTTCATAGGTAGATGGCTTAGCAATGGTGAGTATATTGGAAAGGCTTTGTTGATTTTAAATGCAGTGACTATTGTTTTTGCTAAACTTCTCTAAAGTAAGAGAATACTGGCTTATGAAAGCAAGTGTGTAGTAGTAAGAATGTCTCAGGAAAGAATTGCTGGGCAGGTATTACAGGTAAAAACCAACTAGCAGGAGACACAGGGGTAGGCTGTGAACAAGACGGTTGGATAACATCCACAAGCTCAGTTGGTCTCACTTGGGGATCCAGCTGGGTCAATTGGAGACAGTTGCTTTTGATAGGATCTGATGAAAGGCATGCTTGAGGACTCTGCTCTCACAACTCTCCCAAGAATAAGTGGGTGAAGAAGATGAGGTGAGATGAGATGAAAGCTATATATATGAACATTGGGGATGAACTTTCATCTTCGAGATATTGAAATTGAGAGCCATAGGTACTAACCTATGGTTCCCAATTTCAGTCTAGAAGCTTGTTCTTTTCAGGGATAGGATACACTGTGACATGTTTTCAGAGACAGGGATAGATCCCTATGCTGTAGAAACTTTAGTTAATTAAATATATATTGCCAGGATTTGGTGGCTATGATTTCAAGTGACTGGAGATGTTTTTATTGTTGGTGGTAATGTTTATATAGTGGTGACATTTGTAAAGAAAAGCTTTCTCAAGTGCATATATTGTGGAGTTGGAGCAAAGCAGGAAGAAAATGTGAGAGCTTTCTTTTCAAGTATACTTCTTGTAGATTTCTCATGGTTGAAGAGTTGTGAATAAGAGAATCTGCAAAGTTGTTAGTAATCTTCTTGGCCAGAGAGCAAGAGGTTTAGCTGCAATTTGGGAAGTAAGAGAGCTTGCAGATTGTGATGTGTGAAAAGAGCTTTTATTTTTTGGATAGTAATCTTTCAGTATTTGTGGTGGTTGGTAGAAAGCCACCCAGTTATTAAAGGTATGTGATTTTTATTAAGGGGTTTAGGTCACATTCTCTATCTGTGTCAGTGGGACAGAGCTACATAGGAGCCACTTGGGAGATTTGGTGGTATGAGGTAAGTAAAGAGATATGCCTGAGAAGACAGTTTCAGTCATGTGCTTAGCTGTGCTTGGCTGGATTCAGAGTGACATATATGTTACCAAGAATAATTAATATAAAACTAGCAGAGCTCTGAGGTTCTGCGTAGTGGTAGTTTGCCTTGATTAGACTGGTTGGACAAATTCTTGAATCTCTTGTTTCCTTTGATTTTAAATAAAACCTTTGTGAGGAGGTCCATATTGGTATTTATAATTTCCACTTATTTTAAGAGTTTAAATATTCATCAAAGTTTATATATTAATGAAGATGTGTATATCAAATACTGACATGCTGTTTATATGTGAAAATATTTATATGTATCTAAAAAGTATATGGCTGTCAGTATGTGTTTAATTTGAAAATGGCTTCCTTACTGAAGATTTTTTTCAAGGATCTTTTCATTAGATATATAATTTTTTGATAACTCAATTCAAACTTACTGATTGAAAAGAAGGAATGATTGGTTGTTCTCCATCACCGACATTTTGTTGTTTTAGAGTTCTTTAAAAAAAGAAAGAAATTGGGAAATGGAAGACAATTATATATTTTTGTTGACCTGTTTGTTAATGTCTTGTCTAGGAATGGTAATATTTAAGTGGATTGTTATAGTCTTATGGACATTAACATAAAGTCAAGAGAAGCTTTATGTTGTGATGATAGTAGTCAGGGAATGGGTTTCATAATATAGCAACCCTGAAAGGACTAAATATGGTAGTGAACAAATTCTCAGCAGTTTTAAAAGTTGCAGTCACATCTTTTAAATTCTAAATCCCTGGGCAATATACTCTGCTCTTTGTTTTATATGCTTCTTTTGTATTGTGGTTCAAAGAGCACTGATCAAAGATACGAAACAATATGTTAATAAACAAATCACTGAGACATATTTCTAAATATTTTTGTTATTGTCCTTTGTTTTTTCCAGATGGCTAAAAATCAAGGATATGGCATGTACCCAGGAATGGTAAGGATTCATTTATCTCTTTGTGTTGTGTTGTGTTGTGTTGTGTAGTTTGCTTGGTATGCTGATGGCTACTTCTTGATTAACTCTACTTCATTTAACACAGATTTAAAGAACTAGAGCTGACCAAACACTTGGAAGTTAATCCACAGATCCATCATTTATTGTAGATAATAACTGCAATTCTATTTTATTTGTAATATATTCATACAGAAATAGTGCATAATTCTGAACTTAAATTTTAGTTAATTTAATTCAATTATAAATCATCTGATATACATAGGAAAACAAATAAACCAGTGAAGGAATTTGGTTAGTAATGCAGCCAAATGTCCGCCAACATAATGTTGTTCTAAAAATAAATAACCACATCATTGAAATCTTGAAGACACAAGATAATGCATGATTAATTCAAAACAAAATGAATAAGTAAGCATTACATTTGACAGAATAATCTGAATGCTAAAGAGTTAAAGAAATGGAATTGAATATAACTGAAGTCAGTACAGCTGCCATAAAAGAGTCTTTGATTTCTACCACTGCTGATGTAGATTATTCAAAATGACTAGGCTTCCACAACTCTCATAAGTCATTCATATACACTTAGTTTCCTTACCGTTCTTTATTGTTTGATGATTGTTATCATGTCAAAGGCCTTCTCTGGGTCAATGAATGCTGGTATAGAAGTTTGCACTATGTTAAGAACTTCTTTAGCAATGGAAGAGAGCTTCAGTGGTTGCTTGTTTTGGTTAAAACCTGAACTGCATCTCATAGAAGCTAATATCTTCCTAATTAGTTGGATTGATACTCTGTTACTTTTATAACTTGGTCCACCAATTTGATGGTTCTGTAGTTACTTTATACTAGAACATTTCCTTTTCTCCTGTAGCTCTTGCAGCCTCACTCACTTTGTTCCTTCACACCTTCAGCTTTAATTGGTCTTACATCTGCCAAGTTCTCTTCCTACCTTTCATTCTCAGCTTAACGATGACAATATTGTGCTCTGTCAAGCCTTCATGATTATTTGACCAATGTACCATATATAGTCAACAGTTGATGTTGACCTATCCACTGCTTTCTGGATCTGTGCATAACAAATTATCACTCCAGATCCCTCATCAAACTCAAAAATCCTCTCACCTTCTCCATTCCTTGCATCATATCTGTAGTCACCATGGACTCCCTTCTGCACTCCTTCCTACACATTTACTACAGTCCCCTCCTACTACGACAATTTCCTCATCTTTCAAGTTTTCTATCATTTTCTCTATCCTTCACTTTCTTCAACACTTTGAACTAATCTGAAGAGTATATCTTGAGATGGTATTCACTTACAATCCTAGAACTTTCCAGTCCTCAGTTCTACTAGTATCAACTTTTCATTCAAGTCTCACTCTTAATTCTACAGAAATCGAGATAGTAACACCATGCATAAATTCTGGACACCCTTGCCACATAAACTCATACATGTCCCTAACCATTGTCTCATTACTTTCCTTCCATACACAACATATGTCCACTCTTCTTCTGATCATTGTCACCACCACCTCCTGCTATCATTTCCATATTCCATGTCCTAATCCATGTTTCTTTAGTCTCAAACTGTTTCATATTAAGATACTTGTGTAAAGTTAATCATATCAGCCCTGAGTGATTGGAGGTAACATGTTTGTACCTGGACTCCATCTCCAGAACACTTAAAGACAAACTTGCCTTAAATAAAAAGAAATTGAGTGAAAAATTACTCAACAGAAACACCTAAAAATTGTGTTACCTAGAATTGGCAATCTGTCAATCTAGTACCATTATTACACCTCTTGTTACTTTCTTGACTTCTTTCTCAATTATCTCTTCTTACAGTTCTAGAAATGGATTACTTTCCATGAGTAATCCTTTTGTAGGACTGGCAGTCTTCCCAATGTATGAACTTTCATTTTACATCGATGTTTCTTGTGCAAGGAACACCAAACTGGTTTTAAACAGTTTGCAGGAATATTTTTGCAGGTTACACCAGGATTATTCTTCATGTATCTGAATTATTTCCAGTGTGTCTGCAGGAATAACAATGTTATAAGACAGTTATAAGTTAGCATGGTTCTTTTCTTGTGCTGATGTGCAATAATCATCAATGAGTGATAAACAACTTGGATAAATCTAATAAAATAGTTGCTGTTTGACTGGTAGTGAGAAATTGACAAGATGTTGGAAATGTAGCACACCTACCTACTTGGCCATCTGTAGTTTTTTCTGTTTTTGTGGAGTAATTATCAAGTAGTTATTTTTGTCACAAATCTATGTGCATTATAGTCATGAATAAGCTGTGGTATTAAGATTTCTTATACAAACCCACCCTTTTATCATCTGGTTGCTTGTGACTACAACATTGGACCCTTGGGGGTCCTACATGTGCAATAATTTGGTTATATTTCTACAATACACAAAATATATTAATGAATTTTTTAATACAATTCGTAATAATATTTAATTATTAAAATATAAGGGAATTTTATGAAACATCAAATGGCTATAGGGGTCCAGTTGAGTAAAAACAGGAATCAAAGGGGCTCATAGACAAAAAATGGTTGAAAACCATTTTCCTGGACTCTGATAATTAAGCTTTTTGTCTTGTTACATTACAAACTATTCTGGCACAGAAAATGAAAATCTCCACATTTTGCTAGATGTTTTTACTTTTGAACTCCTTACATAAGGTTTTTGATGTCATGGTTGTTTCCATAGCACCTTGTAGAAATGTCCAAATAGCAAGAAAACAATCATAAACTTTAACTTGGTGAAAACCAGGTGTGAACATCAGTGTCATCATATTCTCCATTCAGCCAGTAGTCTCTGTAACTTGGTTTGAATAGCAAATATTCCATGTATAGTCCAAGTCCAGTGAATATTTTCTTGTCGTCTGATGATACTGTTGTAAAGTTTTCAGCATGGTAAAACTTTGGCTTCTGCTCCTAAAATTTAAGAGGCATGTAAATGTCTATACATGCACTTCTTTCTTGCACACTACGTTTGATTCTACTCAGTGTTTCTGGAACACATTTATACGATATCATTCGGGCACACATACATTGCATACCCAATGGAGCATGCTTGCTACATTTCCTCTGCATTCAAGTCAAATGTCTCACTTTAATTCAGCATCACATTTCTAACATACGCATCATAAAACCTGCACTTCACTCAAAGGGAAAGGGCCTTTGTTACCAGCAGTGGTAGTTGCTCCATGAGCTTGTTCTTACCTTGGTTAATATTCTTTTAAAGCAACAATCTCCTCTGTTAATTATGTCTTGTAGGTAACAAAAGTTTCAACTTCTAATGACTCATCCAATTAAGAGAATTTATTTTCGGTATTTTCTTAGTATAAACTACTCCAGTGCTTCTGTTGCATATGAAGCTAACTTTCTGTTAATTTGCCTGTGTCTATTGCTTATATTGTATACAGGGTATGAAGTTTAAACCTATTCCTTTTCTGCATGTCAGGCAAAGCCATTTCCATGAAGATACTGGGCTCCAGTCTTCTTTCTTATTTACTAAAATTTTACTCTAGGTTTAGCTTCCAGGCCAGGAATGTCTTCTCTAATTTCTCTGTGGATTCAGCTGTGAAAACCAAATCACCAACATATAGGAGTTCCCATGGACAACCAATCTAAAACTCCTTTGCAATGGCCTGTAAGACTGATGAATAAAAGGGAACTGAGGGCTGAGCTTTGTTAGACTTCTATCTTCATGCTTAATTGTTGACTCACATTACTGCATTTTTGTACATAACTTGTATATCCTTCATATACCATTCATCTTCACCTAGTTTCCTCAGTGACCACCAAATTACTGGATGTGGTTCTCTATCAAATACCCTTTCCAAGTATTTCTTTTGCAGTTGCTTTTCTGGAGAGATTGTATCCATGGTACTTCCTCCAAGCACAAAGACAAACTGCATCACATCTAGGTCTATTCTGTCATGGATCAGTTGTGCTATCCCCCACCACTCTCTCTCTCTCTCTCTCTCACAACCTGATCTAGTAGTCTGATTCCTCCCTAGTTGCTGCTCTCTAAGGCATCTTCTTTGCCTTTGTTGCAGTTTGTAATGTTACTTCTATGCCAGTCATTGATTATAACTCATTCCTGTATAACTTGATTAACTATCCAAGTGGTAATCATAATATAGAAGCTAAACGATTCTTTGAAATTCCTTTTACTCTAACATAATAAAAACAATCCATTAGACATGCATAGATCTATTTGGTTATAATGAGTTCTTAAAAAGACTGAATGGGAGAGTTAAACAGAACCTGATAACAGTTAATGAGCCTGAAATTGTTGTCAGTTTGATACCTATGATTTTTAGTGAGAACTTGAAGTTGTCTTGATTTCATTGCATAGAAATTTAGTTTTGAAACATAAGTTTCAGTAAAGTGAATACTTTTTTAGTTTTTTTATATTGTACTGGTGTAAAGAGACTGATTATACAACATCATTGATTACTTATTATTCAGTAATTTTAATTATATACTTTATTTTTTCACAGAACTACCCTCCGGGTACTGGGTATCCTGCTCATCCCCCAAATCCAGCTTATCCCCCAGGTAGTGTACCTCCCTCTGGACCAGGCTACCCTGGATCTGTGATGCCAGGATACCCCCCACAAGCAGGGTTCCCACCAGCTCCAGGTATGTTATATTTGTATTAACTAAGTGTTATTCTGTAAACTGCTAATATCCATAAAGATTGTACAAGTTATGATCTTAAATACTACTCCGGCTTACTACAGAAGACTAGGTGTTACCTCGTAAGCTAGGTACTTCTCAAACAAACTCTACTGGATATCACAATTGAATGCCTATGTTGGCCATTACTACAAAGGAAAAATAGAAAGTGAGTGAGTAAAGAATGAATGCACCCCTCCACACATACGTACACACACTTATTAAAAGACCTGAAAGGAATTGATTACTAATCTTCCATTTGATTGTTTTTTTGTTTTTTTTTTATATATTTTTCAATTTATTGAATGTTCTGGATTTTAAATTCTATGGCAACCAGTTAAATACAGAAAGGATGATTACAGGCAGAAAGCTAATAATGATTCACTGCTTATTTCCAACATGCCTCTCATACCTTGTATTTGGTAATCATCATATGCACCAGGTCTGCTGTTAGAAAGTCAACTGTATTATTAATTGAGAAAAACACCACATATTCTGGTGTATGAATATCTAAGCTTGACATTTATTTTCTGTGCAGCCCAGTACCAAATGATTGATAGCCTGGAATTTGTCTGTGGCTCAGTAGTTGGGGGCCTTTGAATTATAGGACTAGGCTTACAATATTTTCAACAGAATGTAAAGAGTTGGTGATGGCACCAGATAAAAAGCACCCAGTACACTCTGTAAAGTGGTTGGCATTAGAAAGGACGTCCAGCTGTAGAAACCAAGTGAAAATAGACTATGGAATCTGGTCTGGCTCCTGGCCTTCCCAGTACCTGCCAAGCCGTCCAACCCATGCCAGCATGGAAAACGGATGTTAAATATTGGTGATGATGATGATGCGTAATAGTGTAACAAGAGTGAGGTTTACATTGATTTAATGTTTTCCACTTTCTGCTTCATCCTCTGTGTCAAGTCATGAGCTGAATGAATCTTTTTTCCATGTATTTTGATAAGATATCTCACTTCTGAGACACTTTGCTCAAATCTTGACCAACAATCCATTTTTATACATTAACATTCTGTTTGTGTATACAATGAGTTTATTGAAAACAGACCAATGGGGCATAAAAATGTTTCAATGAATGTACTCCCAAACCCAAGCTCTTTTGACTAAAATAACTCCCTGCATATTTCTGTCCAAGGAGTCCTGCAAAGTGAGAAAAATGCTATTTATGTTTTCAGATGGGAAAAGTATATTCTCTCTCTCTCTCTCTCTCTCTCTCCACCGTCGCTAGAAGGGGACTTTATCCGTGTTTGCAAATGCTGGTGTATTTCTCCGACTTGAAAATTGTTAGAAGTTATGGTTTAAAATTATTTTTAATGCAAAAATTCATTTCTTATGAAGCAAAAAATTAAAAAAAATAAGTAAATGGCTGATTCCGGGAATTTTTGACCAAGAGGAATCCATTTGTGCAACTCCAAGATTGCTATCTTGTAAGGTATGAATTTCTCTAGATGCAACACACACACACACACACTCACAAACTCAGCTTTACAAC
>JAOPJW010004006.1:14212220-14222297 GCA_027122535.1 Octopus maya
TTTGGTTGGAATTAATATCGTTCTACCTTGAGATATGTTTTGGTTTAATGGTCCTTGATTCAACTGATTTTCATTTATGTTTCTGCTTTGTTCCTCTGTTCTTAATCTATATGAATACATTATAATGTCCTGAGACTTAGAGTAACTTTCTTATGTTGGATTGTTATGTATGCAGCCTCCAGTTTTGTTCTCCCTGAATATATATATTTTGTTTATCTAGAAACAGCATATCTATATACTGGTGTTACTTGCTACATTCTGTTTTAACACACACCTAGTCTCTGTATAGAAGGCTTTAGCCTAGTGTGGCATGCAGGAGCTCCTTGAACTCAGCTTTGAGCTCTGAGATTAAAAACTACTGCTGAGTTGTACGTTGGTCAATTTCTGCCCTGCTCAGTTTGTTATATTGATTTTGTACTGGCACATGTTGCTACACATTGTTGTAATTTCTTGTTAATTTTAAATGTTTTTACTTAGTCATACTTTCCTTGTCCTCTTCATAATTATCCATCACTTAAGCCTCTATTTTATATTTCTTGGAAATAACAAGTGTTCCTTATATTAAGTCATTATAAAGTATTTTATAATTGCCTACTAGCTGCTTTGAATATAATTCTATAGTACAAAAGGCCTATGCATCCTTATGTTCAAGGTAAATATACTCCCTCAGTGTCAGTATGAAAAGATTAATATTTTCTAATTTTCATTGAACTATTTTTGATATTTCATTAATTTGAGAAGCTGTTTCCATTCAATCTGTGTGATATCATATTGCTTCTTTTGTCTAATTCTGATTGCACTAAGTCAATAATATCCAATTCCTACTAGCTCTTTTCTTATATATTAATCAAAACTTCTGAAATAGTATTGTGATTTTGAGTTCTCTCTACTAAAACTTTGATATTTGTCATGCTGACTAGTACCATATTTCTAGTTTTGAAACTTTATTTTGATATTATTCAAGGAGAAGCATATCATCACTGATAACCAGTTCAAGATGTGTGTTATTGCTTTAAGAACTCTCAGCTTCTATTCAGTGTTTCCCTTCTTTCTTTTATTCTGTTATATAACCAGAAGAAATATTTGTTCCAATTTAAACTCAAAAGCTTACAAATGAAAACAAAGCAAAATCTTAGCCTAAGTTGTCACAAATTGAATGTTTTTTACACTATTAATTATAATTACTAATACCAGAAAGAAGTTGTTTCGGGGAGCATATTTCTTATACCTTTCGTTTATTAAAAATATAATTTCTGATAAACAAAAATATTATATTTTTTATTTACTTATTATCACTCTAGTTACTCTTTTGTTAACAAGTTTTCAATTAAATTGCAAAACAATAATTTTAGACTGGTTCTTTTACTAATATATTATGTTGTTTACTGATATATTGTTAGTACTGGGATATAAATAAAAGGTGAAATTTTTGTCTCGGAACTTCTGATTTCAGGTAAATGCAGTCAAATGTAAAAATATTTAAATTTGTTTTAATATTTTCATATAAACATGAGTTTTAACCATTATTCAGTTTTGATAAATATCAAATGTCAATGAAGAATTATGCACATTGTTGGATTTTCATTTGAATTCATAAAATGGGTATTCATAAAGGTAAAATAGCTTGAAGGTCTGAAATTTATAAAATGTTTAATTTTCTAGTTGTCTTCAAACACCCAGACAACACACCTTTCACATGCCTACACACTAATCCCCCCACACTCCCTCTCTGTCTTTGTTCTATATTAGTCCAGTATAATAATCAGACTTTGTTACCCATCTTAATTTCAGTCATATGAATATTAAGAATAGAAAATAAGATAAATTCGAGTAAAGTATTTTAAGAAAATTTCTCATATTTAAGCAATTGTGTAATATTTATTTCATGAAATGATGTTGATATTTTCAGTACTACCTCTTGTGGTTAAGATGTGTATTTTATAGAGATTGGCTTATTCCAACAAACTTATTTGCCTTTCCTTTGGGGGTTTTTCTCTTTGGCCATCAGTGATGTTGCAGCAGCTGCTCAGACCAGCAGATGCTGACATCACTTTTGTGTCTTTCGCTGCTACCAGAAGAGTAAGATGTTTCATTGTCTGTGAAAATCTCTAAATATGAGAACAGTAAACTAACAGCATGACGAGCAAAAGGAACAAAAGAATGACCCTCACATCCAATAAAAAAAAAAAAAAAAAAATTTAAATCAAAAGGCACATCATCTTTAAGTAATTTCTGGAACCCAATTGTTTTAGTGCCCCTTATCACTTGCAAATCCTTTAGTATTTTCTAGAGAAGTACTTCTCAA
Source organism: Octopus maya (assembly GCA_027122535.1). NCBI lineage: Eukaryota > Metazoa > Mollusca > Cephalopoda > Octopoda > Octopodidae > Octopus > Octopus maya. The sequence continues at coordinate 14,214,526 of JAOPJW010004006.1, forward strand.
ACATTTTAAACTTTTCATTTACTAACACTTATTACTAACCCTTTTGTTCTAATGCAACACTCTCCCTTTCCACTTTTTAATGTATATATGCATAATATCAGGCCAGAGTTCTGGATGCTAGTCTGATGCAATTGGCAACTTACTACTGCACTACTTTACTATAAGCAAATATTTAACACATCCCTGCTTGACTTCAATCATTTACTCAACCTTTAGCACATATTGTTAGCCAAACATAGGTGTGTATTTTTATACTTCATATATAATCCCATAGCTACCAGCTGAAAATTATCTTTACATCCCAATTTATCATTGTATTTTGTATATGTTCACACACACATACACACACACATATTGACGTCTTTCTTACATGCACATATACATTTATCTGTTTATACAAATGGTTAGATTGAGATTAACAGATGACACTCCTAACTAGAATCAACATCATTCAGATATGTACATAATGCATTTCGGTAACATCTGTACTCATATTATGACAGAAAATTTTTGTGGCTTACAGATATGTTATCACTATTTTTTTTTATGAAAGGCTATTCCATCTTGAATGATATACAAAACACTTGTTTTGTTTTGTTTTTTTCCATTGATAATTTTTTGCAATCTTACTGTTCAGAAAGACTCTCTTAAATGCCATCAAAAAATGATCAGTTAAAATAACCAACAATAAGCCATTCACTTTTGGATTTCCATTGGCTTCTCTTTTTTTTTTCTATGAATTAAAAAATATCATCACTAGATTTAACTATCTCAAAGCATTTCTTATGTTTGAAGTTTTGTGTTTCATTAGCTTGGTTGTATCTGCATTACTCAGAGTAATGGATACAGCTTCTACTTCCTTACTGCCACCACTTCTTCCACAAGAACCAGCAAGTTAAAAAGATGAAAATTGGAATTCTACAAATCAGCATACTAATGTTTGTAACTCTGAACTGACAGGAATGATCTTCTTGCTCACCATTACCACCACCACCACAATTCATTTTAATTTTGTAACTCATGTGGAGTACATTGACAGTAAAAGGCTCAATTATTAGTGATGTAAGTATCAATTTTTAGGGAAAATATAAACTTCTGCCAAAATTACAATATGTAATGTATTAGTGGAATTTAAAAAATTACTATTTCTAAATCTCACAACGTGAGATATTCAGCAACAGTACTTTGTAGTGTAGTAAAGATTGTTTTTTCAAAGTGATAACTAGTCACTGATTTATTCAGATTGAGATATTCAGGTATAAAGATTGTTTGAAAATTTAAGGACACAGATTGTGTCGTATAGCCAGCTGGAGATGATGTCTCTTGGGGCTAAATTACAGCAACATTAGTCCTAAACCAGGACTGCCATTGGTAAACAATCTTTATTACAATTAGTGGAATTGTTTATCATAAAATTACATTTTTAAATTGTGACTTGTTAAAAAGACAAATACTTAAAATACTTTCTAACAGGTTAGAAAAATTATTGCTAAAATTATGAATAATTTATATTTAGCAGATGACCATCAGTTTGATGACCTTCTAAGGACTGATTTATTATTTTATAATTTGACATAAAAAATTGGTAACACTTTCTTACAGACACTGGATTATCAACAGGAAATATTTTTCAGATTATTGACTTTAACTTTTCAGGTGTTTTTTTTTTTTATTTTTTACAAAATGCAAAATAACAAATATAATGCAGCTAACAGTTCAAAGGTTTATTTCATCAGAACTCTTGTAAAAAAAGAAATATAATAATTGAATACAGAATGTGATGTTTGCTGACAAATGGTCATTTAGCTGATCAGTAGACTACAGGTAACTAGCAACTTAGGAAAAACTATTGTGATAATAATGGGAGACCTTTGAGCGTCTAACTTCCTCTGTATAATGGATTATTTTATGAATGTGTCAGACCACAGTTTTCATTGCTTGGAGCAGATATGTTGCATTAAAGTTGACAACTGGAACATGCAGTCTGCATTTCTAGCTATAGCTATTTTGGAGCTGTCTTTTTCATTTTAAAATATGATTTTCATTTCATACCTCAATAGATTGAGAAATATTTTGTTACTGCATTACAAAGAACTATGTAAAAATGCTTTCACTTTCAGTTTCAACTTAATGAAACCCAACTCAAAGTTACATTAACTTCAACCCAAAATAATATTGCATTTACTTCTAAATTTATTAGTAAATTGAAATGTAATTTTTCTTGCTGGGAATCAAAGCCAAACCTATGAATTTACTTATCAAGCATACCACTACATATGTTGTCATTTTCTATTTGACCATTTAAAAACTACTTCCATCATGGCTGTGTGGCCATGTGGTAAGAAGTTCAGTCTCATTGTATGGTGCCTTGTTAGTGGATTAAAAGAAGCCCATCATATATGTGTATATGTTTTTGTGTTTGTGCTGGTTTGTTTATATCTCCATAACTTAGCAGTTCAGCAAGAGGGTCAGCAAAAGGGACTGATAGAATAAGTATCAGGCTTAAAAAATAAATGCTGGGGCCAATTTGTTTGACTAAACTTTTTAAAGCAGTGCCCTAACATGGCTGCATTCTAATGACTGTAACAAGTAAAAGATAAATTTCATATTCCACAACATTTTCTACAGTTTAGAGATCCAGCTTAGAGGTTGCATATCTTGGCTTCAATGTAAAACTTTATCAGCTGATGCTGGAATGTTATCAACATCAGTGTTCAGGCAATGTGAGGTATATATTCATAAAATCTCTATATTAGGTGCATATTAGGCTATGTGGTAAGAAGCTTACTTCCCAACCACATAGCTCTGGGTTCAGTCTCATTTCATGTCACCTTGACCAAAGCCTTGTGAGCAGATTTGGCAGATGGAAACTGAAAGAAGCCTGTTGTATATATATATATATATATATATATGTGTGTGTGTTATATTTATGTGTGTCTTCATATCTATGTTTGTCTTGTCCACCATCATTTGACAACTGATGTTGGTGAGTTTACGACCCCCCCCCCAACTTAGCAGTTCAGCAAAAGAGACCAATAAAATAAGTACTAGGCTTAAAAGTACTTATAGACTGATAAGTACTGGGTTTAAAAGAATTAATTGATTTCTTCAACTAAAAAACCCTTTAAGGCAGTGCTCCAGCATAGCCACAGTCAAATGACTGAAACAAGTAAAAGAATGAAAGAATATTTTTTCTTGGCATTTATTTAATTAAAAAAGTTTTTTTTATTATTTCATATCTTCATGATTACAGGGACCTTGCAAGTTGCTCTATTAAAAAATAGAGCAACCTGCAAGGTCCCTGTAATTTATAGTAGCTTCTTGTCATCAGTTGCATAATATGGCTTGGCATCCACCAACTGAACATCTTCAACTAAAAGATTTGGTTTTAATTGGTGAATATACCTCTTTAAGAAAATATTCCCACAGGCACAATCCAAATGGATTTTCTTTTACTAATCGTCGTACAGCTTAAGAAAAGAGTCTTTCATGTGGTATGCAGTTAGTATTATCCATAAAAGTGATATCGTTGAATGTAAGCCTTCTGGGAGAATTAACTCTCACTTAGTAAGGTTTTTAATTTTCAATCATCAAAACCTATTGTGTAGCCATTATGTCACTCACATTGGCCATTCATTTGTAGATTGCAGTTACAATTTATTCACAAGTTTGATTTTTAAAAATGATTAAACCTTCAGACATAAACTAATGTTCTCAGTCCCCTATGTATACTAGCTGGAGTTCCATTTAACACGAATAACAAAGTTGATAATTTGATTTCTGTAGCAGCACTAATATCTAGACATGGATATGTAAATGTGAATCTTACTCATCAGCAACAACCAAAGTGTACTCATTTTTTGACCAGTATTTACAGAACAAGGAGCATAAGTTAGAAATCTTCTGTAATACAACATGCAAAATGATACGAAAGTGGTGCAAAGTCTTTGAAGACAAAATATGTTGAAGGAATTAATGTGCACTATTCAACACAATAACTTAAGGTTGGCACTTTTTGTTGACTATGACATAAGCATATTAGATAAGAAAAGTGAAAGAAAGGAAAAGACCAACTTACTGAGCAAAATAACACAGATTTCCCTTGGCAGCTTAGAAGCTCTGACCTAGATGGAATTTGTCAGATTTTTATAACTGTATGCTACCTTTCTAAAACCTTCAGCAAAACTGTTTAGAGTGAGAGCTTGCACACTTCCTTTGACGTGTGGTTCATTAACCAAAAGTCAGCCAGTGCTGATTGGTTGGGCCATATTCATGTAGGCATTAATACCATCAATGGTAATATTTTTTTTGTTTTATTGGGGATACATTAGATCATAATTCTGGACTAGGAAAGTCTGAGAGCTGTGGTTCAAAACTCAGCTAGAGTCTTGCTACAACCTCAATTGTGAAAAAACTTCCTGTTGAAAAACTTTGTTTGCACTTGTATATTCATTTGCATTTGTCTATTCAGTAAATTTTTTTTTTTTTTTACTTCAGTTTAAGATCATCATAAGGAATGTATCATAATTATATTGTTAATTATTTAACTAGAAAAAGAGAGCTTGAACTTTAAAAAAAATCATCTGAGGAATATTTCAGTATCAACTGAGTGATTCTGACTAGAATGTCTATCTGGATTCGTTGAGCAGGAGTGGAATGTTCATGTAGCTAATCTGCATTAATGCATTTGTTGGTGATGTGGATACTACAAAACCTTTGAACTTACAATCAAAACCTATTAATTTCTTCAAATTTTTTTCCTAAAGAACTGCTTATGACAAGCAAGGTATGCACATCAACAGGGCAAAACCACTTTTGTTACATTAACAGTGACGACGAAAGCATATTTTGGAGTGAATTTTCTCATGGGAGCTGCACAGGTTCCAAATTATAGAAACTACTGGAACACTAATTCAATTTTGAGACTGGAAACCAAATGGTGTCCAGAAATCAGTATGAAGAAGTAACAATATATTTTCATCTAAACATATAAATATAAGGACCTAGAGATAGAAATTAGCAGAATGTTAGAAACTGAAAACAGTTATTCCACTGGTGGTAGTAGGAGCACTTGACATGGTTAAAAATAGGTCTTCACTCTTCATTGATAAAATAACTGGAAAATCAAATATACATGATGTCCAAAAGTTTACACTAACCTTAACAGCCAATCTCTTGAGAAAATTCCTATCATTGTAACATAATTACTAGCCTTAGGTCTCAGGTAGAGACCCAACTAGTTACTAATATTCTCCCAAATCAAACTGAAATGTAATAATAATAATAATAATAATAATCAAAGAAACTGTTGTTCATAATGCTACAAAATTTCAGTCCAAATGTGGTTTTAGAAACTCAGAAAAGTGTTCACACAGCATCAGGCCATAAAATTCAGGTTTCTGCTGAGTGTGCAAAGTGCAGTATTGCTGTATGCCAGGGTAGAGGCATGTTTATTTGGGGGGCGTCTACACTCCACAGATAACAACTTCAACTTTCTTTAAACAATATATATTCAACTTACCTGGTCAGGTAACATGAAAGTTCATTTAGTACTTTTTTTATAACCCCAGAACTTGTCTAAGACAGTATATGAATCCTTATTTGGATTATATGACTTAAAAAGTGCTCCAATGTGTTCTAATTTAGTGGAGTATTGCTGAGCGGGGAGTATAGCAAACTCTTTTTTTTTTCATTACCTGCATTGATATCCTTTCAGCATGTGTGTTATACAAATAGCCTAATTATTTGCTTTGTCTGCTAATTCTCATGCAACTCATTCAAACAAGAAGCACACAGAATTTAAGATCACTTCATTTGTATTTCTTAGTCCTATTACATCTTTCATTATTTATTTTACAAACGATAAAGAAGAACAATAAGTAAACACAATGTACACAAACAATCATTACGTCCTATCAACAAATTTCATGAGATTCATGCACTTATGTTTTTGATTTTTATGCTCAATTGACTGCATCTTTGCTAAAATTTTCAGTTTCTAATATGACTGGATGATTTACATAGAAATTGTCATATATATAGGTGCAATCTTTACCAGAGGCATCAACTTTCTTTACACCATCTGTGCTGAAAGAAATTTTTATATTTTACAAAGTGAAAGAAAGAACAAATTTTAGAGAAAATATATAGAGTTTAGTTATACTTGGGGACGGTCATACTTTCTCAATTAAACACATACACTATATATTTGGTTTTCACTTCACTTTTATTAGTATTATTATTATTTTAGTTTCTTTGTCAAAGTTCTTTCATTATACATTCTGTGACCTTTTCGTGGGGTAGAGACTTGCTGAAGAAATCACAGAATGTGTGATGAAAGAACATTGCCAAAGAAACTAAATGATAATAAAGTTGAAGTGAAGCCCAAACATATAGTGCATGTGTTTGATCGGCAAAATATGACCATCCCCAAGTATAACAAGGTCTGTTTTAACACATGATTTCACATAAAGAATCTTGTAAAACAAACACATAAACGTATAGTTTTATCATCCCAGATAAAGTATTATGTGTCATAAGTAGATAACTCCAGTTGCCAAGATAGCAGTTTATTAGTTTAACCCTTGATCAATACATGTTGAAAACAATTTGATCTGTTGATAATTGAAAAGGTGTTGCAGTTAACTTAAGTCTACTTTCTGACACTTAATAATGGCTAAAGCTTCTCTATTCACAAGAAATAAGTTGCAGTAATAAGATATGGCCATCTGAGAGGCATCATCAGTTTCAACTACAAATATTTCAAATACTGCCTAATAAAAAATAAATTTTAAAAAATATTTTTAAAAGATAATGCTGGAACTAAAAACTTTTTAGTGATATAGAAAGGCTTTCCCATTGTAGAATTACTAAAAATATTTTTACTAAATTTTTTCCATTTATTAACTTTATGCATTGTCACTACAAAATGTGTATAAGAATTTACCATATGGAACTTCTAGATAGGATGTCATTTTATCAAATGTGTGTTTCCCTGGTTTACATAGTACAGTGGTTCTGAACCATTTTTTGCCTATGGACTCTTTGATTGCTACTCTATTCTGGTGGATCTCCATAGCCATTTGATGTTCCAAAACTAGTTTTATAGATACTTCTTTCAAAATTCTTATTTTGTTCTTTTACACATTCATTTGCAGAGCTTGAACTACTTATAATGTTAGAGAAAGAAACCTTCTTGCTGATTCTTGCAGTAAATGCATCTAAAGCAAAATGTTTTTCATGGGCCCCTAAAATAGTACTGGAGATCTCTAATTTACTATTTTGTTTGTGTGGATGGATCCCTAAAAATATTATATGGACCCCATATCTTCTGTTTCTATCTAAGCTGTTATTCTCCAGCTTTATGGAATGTAACTAGTTAGAGTGAGTTCATTGTCTCAAGCTTGGACACAAAATAACATTGTTGATGTATGAGAATCATCAATCATTTAGCCATGCAACTCAAACTTGGTATCTTTTGGGTTTTTCCTCTTTAAACTGTGAAGGATGTATTCTTTCTCCTGGATAGGAGTTAATTTTATATCAACTAACTTTTGTTGAGTGTTTTTTTTTTATCTGTTGAATGAGAGTAAACAAATTGGTTCTACATAGTTTCCTATAATCTCTGTGAAAATGAAGTCTTTAGTAATTTAATTTCTGTACTTTACAGTTTTAAAATGCCTATGATCTAAGAATGGATGAACAAACTTTAGTTTAGTTAATATAGTTACACCAGAGAGAGTTTCCATCAGTTACTGAGACCTACTAGAAAT
>JAOPJW010004006.1:15196224-15212250 GCA_027122535.1 Octopus maya
GCCAGATCAGATTGGAGCCTGGTGTAGCCATCTGGTTTCACCAGTCCTCAGTCAAATCGTCCCACCCATGCTAGCATGGAGAGCGGACGTTAAACGACAACGAAACGTAGTCCACCATCTTCATCTGAAATCCTCCTTCCAAGTAACCTCAAGATGTTGCATCTTATGCAGATGACAAATCACCAGAATAATTTGGTGATATGTGGTATCAGAAAAGGCTCGACACAGAAGAACATCCAGCTGTGCAAGCATTGAGAATTGAAAGTCACAGGAATGGTGGTGATGATGTAAATGAAAAGGAATAATCTATTTACATGCACATGTGCGTCTATGGAAATATTTGTAGTCTTTTACTTCATCATCATCATTTAACATCTGTTGTCCATAGTGGCAAGCTGGAAGGCTGTATCAGACTCCAGTCTTATTTGGCATGATTTCTATGGCTGGATGCCCTTCCTGAAGCCAACCACCCAACAAAAGTCTCTCTGGGCCAATAGGTGGGGGTAGTGCAGTGCAAGCTACACCCACTGAAAATTATTCATCTGCACAGGTACTTCCTGTACACCAAATCTTAATAAAGTCATTGAATTGGTTGGTTGGCAGAAACCTAAAAATGCACTTGTAGCTTACTCTAAAATGTCTCGAATAAATTCAGTAAATGGCAAAAAAGACTTGGGAACGCTTTGCAGCTCCACGAACCTCAATTGTATAGATTGTATAAATATTTTTCAAATTTACTTTGTTTTTACTTTTTATTTACCTGTAATTTTAATTTGCTTGTAAAGTGAGTGACAAGTTTTGATTTAATTTCTATTGTAAATCTTTATTATATATGTTCTAGTGTATTCATGTATATGTATGAGTATATTTCATTTAGTTATGTAATTAATTTTCAAGTTTTCTTCAAAAACAAATTCCAGTATTTCATTATTTCTTTCCAGTATTCCAGTATTTCTTTCCTTCTCTTTGCTTTAGTCCTTCTCTTCTAAGCCATCACTTCTCCTCCCCTTTCCTCTTCTCCATGCCTATACCATTCCTTCAGTGTTCTGCTTTGTTATAATTAGAAAGGGCGTTGATGACAGTAGTATTAGTTTTTTTAGATCATTCAACTTCCCTCAACTGATCAATAGACCAACGGAGTAAATCTATCAGTAACAAACCTATAATGACAACTGAAGTCATGTCTGACCATGGATATGTATTACATTACTTGGAAACATGAGGTCTGACAACAGGAAGAGCATCAGGCCATAGGAAAGCTGTCTCAACAAATTCCAAATTCCATCCATACAAGAACATAAGAAAAGTAGACATTAAAGTGATGATGCACACACACACAAACACACACACGTTATTTATAGTGATTTACAGTTTGTGTCCACCTTATCTCACTCCCTCCACAAAATCAACATTGCCAGTACAGGTGCACAAGTATGACATGCATCAGATGTTGAAATAATCACAAAGCAATGTAAAATGAAGTGTTTTGCTAAAGAACACATGCACCACCCAGTCTGGGAATTGAAACCGCAATCTCACAAATCATGAGTGCAATACCCTAACCACTAAGCTGTGCATCTTCACATAAAGATATATACACACACATACAAACAAATGAGTGAACAAATGAAAGAAACATTCGATACATATTTGGTTGGGATTACACATTTGACTTGGCTTCATGTAATTTTCATGGGCATATAGAATATGTCTATCTGCTTCCAAATGTATGATGAGATGGACATGTCTCATGAAAGTCATCTGGAGCTGAGTTAAACTGTTATTAAATATGTATACATGCATGCATACATATGTGTGTGTGTGTGTGTGTGTGTGTGTGTGTGTAAAAACTTACTGCTAACAAAAGTCGGGATGCATGGCATTCAATTACTCAATAAAAGAAAAACACATTAAATACTACAAAACATACATGTAGGACAAGCGTTTGCTCAAGCCCTAATTCTCCACAAAGTTTGCAGGTGCCGCCAATATACAAAGATCTTGGTCTTATCATTAAAGGCATGAAACTGAGTATTAGTATTTTGGTCGATAACTGATGAAGAATTAGGGTCCTTCTGTGTCTGTCTTACATGTACGTTTTGTAGTATTTAATGAATTTTTCAATTATTGAGTAACTGAACTCCACATATCCCGACTTTTGTTAACAGTATGTTTTTATATATTTTTTGCAACTATCTTCTTTCTTTCTCTCTCGTCCTCATATTCCTTTTCTAGCATCCCAACTTCCTCTCTCTTGTCTTCTCACTCTTAATTGTAGACTTTCTTCCTTCTTTCTTTCCTTCCCTGTTCTCTCTGATGCACTCCCTCACCCTCTCTCTGATCCTCCTTCCCTTCTATCTACTGATGAAAAATTAGGGTCCTTCTGTGTCTATCCTACATGTATGTTTTGTAATATTTAATGCATTTTTCGAGGCTGAACCTGAAACCACATGGTTGAGAAGTGAACTTCTTAACCATAAAGCCATGCATGTGGTGTGTGCATGTATACACATATTACGGTTCCAGCTGTCTAGTCGACCACAATTCAAACCTGCTAAGATCAAACTAAAACAGTTAACTCACATTAGGATCATATTTGGCATACATCATCTGTCTTTTCTGGAATTTACTACCTCCACGATGTTTTAATGAAATCCGTTCCTGAAAATATGAAAAACAAAAAAATGAATGAAGAGGAAAAATCCTTAGATATAACAGCACTGGTACTGCTGCTTAGCTCTGATTCAATACAACTATGATTAGACATAAAGAGGTGGGAGACATTGTTGTCTGATTAAGAAGTTTGTGTCACAATCATGAGGTCTCAGATTTGATACCTTGGGCAATTATCTTCCATCATACCTTTGGGTTAGCCCATGAATGGCAAATAAAACTGAGAAGACAGAAACTGCAAAAATTATAGGATGGACTGTATCAGTTCTTGAGTGGCAGATGTAATCTGTCTTCATTTTAACAACACCACCTGGTCCTTCGGTGCTATGTTTATATGTTTTTATTTTTTTTATGACCAGAGTTAAAGCAAATCTTGCAGATTTTCTCTAAACAAAAGCTTCAATCAACTCCCACCAGTCCACTATCAGACAGTGTTACATGAGATACTTGAATCCTGGTACAATTAAGAAGTCTACATTTTCAAACGTAACAAATACAAGTGTGTATGTCACTACTTCACTTCACACCTCCACCATCACCCAATACCACATGTTTTATTGACACACCATCCATAGGGGATTGCCAACCAAGGCTAAAGAGCTTGTCACCTGCCCGTGTGATGTAACAACCTCTACCTTGTTCATCTCCAGATGTTATTTTGGTATATCAATGATTTTTCATTAGGGATCTATTCTTCGACAGGGGCCTGTGCCAGGCACTGTCAGCTCAACCTGGAACTTAGGCAGTCACCACACATTGAAGTAATAACTAAGATTTCTTCTCACTATCTACTTTTGGGAACCATTAGGGATGCCTGCTCTGTTGCAGGCATTCAAATCAAATTTGTCTGAATGAAAAACTCACATGACATGGTTATTTCTCTTCCTTTTTCCCTCACCAGTTTCAAAGGCTCCGGCAAAATGTTTATGAGCATTGTGCCCTCACCTTCCACTAATACTTCCAGTTATGAACATCCTGTCTTATTTGCAGACAGTTTATCTAGGACTACATTATCTAATGTGTCCTTTATTTTTTAAAGAAATTTAACACATTCAAACACATATAGCCTGGTATGTAAAATATGAGGTGCATTCTAAAAGTTTTTAAACTTTCATTAGGTAAGACTGTTATAAGTGTCCAAGATTAATGTTAATTTTAGTAAATCATTATTATATATCTAGTAAGCGGACCTGTTAACTTCTGTTATTCCAGATTAAAGGGGACAGTTGTAACAGTACTTTAAACACTGCTTGTTGCAGCTGACTAGTTTGCAGAATGCAGTTGGGATGTTTGGAAGCTTGCTATGCAATAAAAGTTTGTGTTTAACTGAGCAAAAATACTGCAGAAATGAAATGCCCCAGAGTGTTTATGGATTAACTTTCATGCTGGCACAAGAAGTGAAAGACTATAGGAGGTGTGGAGGGAGAGGAGTATCCAAACATGAGAGCTGGTTGAGAAAATTCACGATTTTCTGGATGAAGGCTTTTGTGTGTCTATAAAGACAATAAGAATCCAGTTTGGAGTTGATGTGGCAACTGTACACAAGATTATCCACAAAGATCTCAACATGAGCAAAATTTGTGCTAAGTTTGTTCCTGGGTGCTCAGTGATAAGCATCCTTGTAACCAACTACTTAACAGCGATGAATTCACAACTGTCCCTCATCCTCTCTACAGTGCAGACCTTACTCTCTGACTTTTGGTGGTTCCCAAGCTGAACGAGAACCGCATAGGCAATCGTTTTGAAGATGAAGGAGGCTGTGACAAGGGTCCTGAATATCTTCCCTTTGGAGGGCTACAATGAATACTTCATGAAATGGCTGAAGCACTACAAGTATTCATTGTAGCCCTCCAAAGTGAAGATATTCAGGACCCTTGTCACAGCCTCCTTCATCTTCAAAACGACTGCCCATGTGGTTCTCGTTTAGCTTGGGAACCACCAAAAGTCAGAGGATCCTATTTTGAAAGAAATTAGAGTTTTGTACTTCTTTGAAATGAATGTCTCCTGAAAAAGTTTTAAAACCTCTGAAATGCACCTTGTATGAGGCCTCAGAATTATAAAGCAAGCAAATGTATAAAGTTACAATGATTCATGACACATCGTTAAACACTAGTGACCAACTGCATAAAAATGAGCCAACGAGGGTACCACTACATGATTATTAAATCTGCATGAAATAGCAAGCAAATCTAACAAAATCACATATTACTGTCTCCAAAAAGAACGCATTGGAAAATACATTACAAGCCATAGATATGCTATGTTTTGGGAAAAGAATACAAGGTAATTACAGCTGATCATAGTTATGCTCAGTCAAAATTAACCAGGGGTTAACAACAATTGTATACACATGAAATTCAGTTGCTATGATTCACCAATGACTGTTGGCTCTCCAACTTACTTTAGCATGAGATTTTTCAATGATTTTCATTTGGTTCAGGAATTTTTCAGGATCATCTTTTGCCAATTCATTAACACGAGATTTTTCCTTTTCAAGCTTCTCTCTTTTCAACACACGTCGATAACTACAAAAGAAATTAAAGATTATATTACAAAATGCAAGAATACTGATCATAACACTGAAACACACACCAGCATATTAATGATACTGTAAGTAAAACTAGCTACTTTACAAATCTGGGACCTAGCATACCCCACAGTTCCACGCCACTACCTTTAGCAGTACTCACTCTGTTTCAAGCCCACATTTTCTCCACAGATGTTGAAGTTGAACATCAATCACGTAAATCTAGGAGGATCTGCAAATATTAACACTACCTTTCTTCCTCTGACCAACTGATACAAAAACTTTAAAATCAGTCAACAGATAATTATAATTTAGAAACATACCGCTTGCTTTTAATTTTGTTTTTCCATTGCTGCTTAATTTCTTGGTAATTTAACAAGGCTTTATATTTCATCAACTCACTTCGCCGTATTTGGGCCTGAAAGAGAAAATAATCTCTTATTTGGACAAGTTCTTATCAATTACATGCATAAAGGAACTTTGCACACCAGTTTTTCATGTAAACAAGTTGATTACCATCAGTACTTGACTGGTACTTACTGACCCCAGAAAGATTTAAAACAAAATTGTGGCAGAGGAGAGTACTTAACAGGAAAAAATGAAAGGTAAAGTCAAACTCGGTGGATTTTAACTCAGAATGTGTCCAACATGCTAACTCAGAACATAGAAACAGATAAAATACTACTAAGCATTTTGCCTGGCATACTAACAATTCTGCCAGATCGTCTTAAGGAAAAAGGAGGAGGAAGAGGGGGAGGAAGGAGGAGGGGGAAGGAGGAGGAATCAGAGAGTGCAAATCCACCAACGTCCTCTCAACGATTAGCCAGAGATGATTTTTTAAAATGAGAATATCTGAAATAAACTTGACTGCTCTCACAAATGAGAATACTAAAAATGGACCTGACCACTCTCAAAAATTAAGTAAAAAAACAAAAATAATCCAGAATCCTTGTCTGGTACTGGATTGATCCCAAAATCTAATCAGTTCCTCCCAGTCACAAGGCCAAACATCCTTGAAAGTTTCATCGAAATCCATCCAGCAGTTCTTGAGATATCTTGTCCATGGACAAACAAACATAACTGAAAACAATACCTCCACCTTCGCTAAGGTGGAGGTAATAATATTTGGTCTGCAGGCACAAGCTCATAGGCAAAAGTTCACAAAAATACAAATAATTAGAATGACTCTAGAATTTGGCAGGTGATCATTTTATCAAATCGGGCGGATAAAGTTATCAGCAGGATTCAAAAACAGAATATAAACAGACATCATGAAATACCATAAGTCTATGCTCTGAAAATTCAACCACTAACCAATCTCCTTATTAATAGTAATAAAAAAATGTAAGACCTAATAATAACATAAAACATTATATAATTAATAAACAAGATAGTTTTTACCTTCTTAAGATCCATTGCTTTCAAAGCACGTTGTTCAACTCTTGATAGAGGCTGGCAATCAGTCGGCATGTGTTCATCTCCACGAAGTAGCTTATACACCTCAAGCTCAAGAGAATTGTGAGGCTGGGAAGGACATGACAAATGATAACAATAAAATGATTTATAACACATGGGCACAAGGCTACAAATGAAAAAATCTGAGCTCAGCATGTAACCAAATATCACAGTGAATTTCCTGTGATAGTATACTGATCCTACAAGCCAAGTGTGTGTGTGTGTGTGAATGCACATAAATGTTCGCTTACTTTTGTGCTTCTCTGAAAATCACTCAGCTACTGCCAAATCCACTATCAACAGGTCATCCACTGACTTTGCACCTTTAAAAGCATGTGGAATAAGACCTTAGAGATTGTGACAGGAAAGGCACCTGGTTGTAAAACAAGGCCTAAATAATATATTTGTCTAACCCATGCTAGCATGGTAAAATAGAACCCTAGGGATGTGTAAATAATCCAACCCAAGAAACTATATAAGAAACACTAAATGTGGAATAATAATAATAAAAGCTTAATTTTTGCTGAGTGGGTGATTACACCAACTTAATTAGATTAGGTTGTGACTGGGGAGAGTCATAATGCCTTAGTATCTAACACACTCACCAGTCCAATTTTCACTCCTTTATTATTGTTTTTTTGTCTTCCAAAAATTTACGTTGTTTTTGCAACTTGGAGTTACATTACTTTTGCACTTGAGACTCTGTTACATGTATGTGCATGTGTGTACACCAGTGTACTTGTGTGAGCACGTATGCATGTATGTATGTATTCTGCATATTCATGTGTTTGTGCATGCTCGTGTATGTGTGTGTGTCTATTTGTGTGTAGCTCTGCTTCCTTGTGTGTTTGTCTGTGTCTATGTGTATGAGTTTATGACTATATACGTGCATCTGTTATGTATAGATGTGTCTCTATGTCTTTGTGTGTATGCATGTGTTTATATATCGTCATGTGTTTCTGTCTCCTTTTGTGTGTGCGTGTGTGTTATGATGTTTTACTGTGATTGCAGTCTTCTGGTATAATCATTTAACAACTATCAATCCACCAACATGTAATTCCAATATCCCTTCTCAAATGACTTCTAACAACTGTTTTTACACAGCATCTGCACATACCACACTGTTTTTTGTATCTTAAGCACACATGCATACTTATACAATTTAGAATCATCCACCACATTTCTCCTTTTTAAGTTCGACTTTCCCTGAGAGTCTATACTTTTATTTATTACCACTTTTCTCGCCCCCACCCCAATTTTTTTTTTTAACTTCCTGGCAGAGAAATTGGAATTTTTTTTTTCTTTTTGATTCAATTTTCAACATTTCTGTCTGCTTTATTTTCCTAGTTGATGTACACAATGGTTCAACTGTTTCTTGCGGTATCAGAACATTAAACATTTCATAGAGAAATCCACTGGCTCTTTCTGCCTTATCTTTTCTTCTGTAAATCTGGTTTTTTTTTTGGTTCAGATGTCGTTTGTGTTCCCATGTATTCCCTTTTACCATATATGTTATTCTTCCTAAATGTTTAATTTTTTTCCTTCTTCCTAAATTTGCCATTTTTATATTTTTTAAAAAAACACTTTGTCACCTATATTGAAATACTTCATTTCTTCTCATCATATTGCCTCAAGTGTTCGTTTATTCTCTCTGCTATACTTCTAGATGTATCTCCAAATGCATACCATGTTTTTGTCTTTACAAGCACATTCTATGCACCTTATGCTATACTTTTAGGACTCTAGAAGTATAACAGAAAGAATAAATGAACACTTGAGGTGGTACAAGAAACAATCCTCTATATTCTACCAACATGCCAAAGACCAACATGGAGGCACTCTGGGCCAACTTGACTTCCACATTTTATCCAAACACTTGAAGGACCCATCACTCAAATACATGAATACATCCTCATAAATAAAACATACCCTATACTAAATAGGAAAAACACGTAGGAGGTAGAGATACCCGAATACCTACAGAATATACATACATATGTACATTTGCTAATAGGCAGTTAAGTAGGTAAAAAGATGGGTAGGTAAATAGGTATGTAAGTAAACAGATAGATACATAGGTAGACAGAATAGATAGATAGATTGATAGGTAAGTACATAGGTAATATGGAACACACACACTCAAAAGAAGACGGAAATACATGACCATATATACACTTACACTCCACATATGCATACACACAAAGACATCCATATATAAGACACATGTACATAATCACACACTCACACACATATGCAAGGAAGCAGAGCTACACACAAATACGCACACAAACATAGCACACAAACACATGAATATGCAGAATACATACGTACATACATGCATATGTACATACATACACACATACATATGTACACACACACATACAAATGTGCATACAAAAGCATGCTGGTGTGCACAGACACACATGCAACAAAATCTCAAACAGACAAAAGGAACACAGCTATGATAACCGGCAGTCAACATCCGTTGACAAGATTGCAAAAATAACAAAAAATTTTTGGAAAACACAAATAAAACAATATCCTACTTTTGCTTATGCGTACAGGATAAAAAATTCGGAAATTGAACCGGTGCATGTGTTGGATATTAAGGCAGTAATACTCTTCCCAGACACAACAAATTCTCTTTAAGAATCTTGCAAACCAGATACAAAAATGAAGCTAATTAGATTAGAAATTACCTTAAAATATTTCTGCATACTGGTTTTATCAAGAACTTCCACTCTTTCATTTTTCTCTGGAAATTGAAGAAAGTCCTTCTGCAAGAAGATGGAAAAGAAAATTGTACATCATAATAATAGGACAAAGGGCATGTCAACTGCATACAGAGCAGATGAGAGAGAGAGAGAGGGAGTATGTGTGTAAGACTATGCCAAATGATTAGTAAGTTAACTTCACAAGAACTGAGATTCTATATAAATGTGCCCATCTATATAATCACACCAACATAAATACAAGTGTGAGGTATACTCAAATGGTTATTAAGTTCACTTCACAGTCATCGGGTCCTAGTTCTCTCCAACTATATGGCGTCATTGGCAAGAGTTTTACCATAACTTCAGGTCAACTCAAGCTTTGAGAGTGAAAAGAGATAGATATTGGGTGGAAGCCTATGGGTTAGATAAATCTTACAATTTAAACACCCAACTTTGTTACTGATTAACTCTATGACTATGTCAGACTTGATCAAATAGACTTGTGGTCAAAGACATTCCATCAATGACCAGCTTGTCCTTTTTTCATTCCGTAGTGTATCTAGGAAGACATTATGCAATATCTTACTTTTTCAAGGTAGCATGGCTGCAGTATATAACAGAATGAGTCAATATAGAGGCTACCTTGTAGATGAAAATATGTTGAATCTGCCTGAAAATTATGCAAATAGTATATGTGTCTGTGGAATATTCAGCCTCTTACTCCATAGTTCAGCAAGTAGGTGGTTTCTTTGTTGAACCACTAAGACACTCATACATGGAAATCCCATCAGGTGATTATAATTCTTTTTTTAAATAAATTGGTCAGAGTAAGAGGAATACTAACCATGACTTTCATACATGCTTCCAAACAGGTGAGATTGAATTGGCTAATGCCCAGCCCTTAAAGGATTCTACAAGTTCAATGTGTGCAAGACATGGGATCAGCAATATAACAGAAAGAAATCTATTAAAAATTGGTGGTGTAAGTAGGGCATTACATGTTTTCCTACGATGCAAATAAAAGCATTCAAGACTCGATCGTGATGGTGGTGTTAAATATCTACAGCAGCAAAAGAGAAATGAGCTGAGAAGAGTCCATTGAATGTGTATAACTAAGTTGTGAAAGGTTGAATGAATGCATGTGAGATAAATAACTGGGTGTACCAGAGGTATCAACTTAAGTAACAAAAAAAGGAGATACTGGTAGACATATAGTATACATGGGTGGCTCAAATAACAGAAGTTGACTGCCATAAATAAAGTCTGCCTTGGGCTTCCAAACTTATGTGGTCAGAGCTTATCTGGGTCTCCAAGGAATTCAGTTAAGCGAGACTTCAAGACTTCCTCCTGAACAGGTTTCCAGTCTGTCATAAGGTGAACTCCCAACTGCTACTGGTACATATTTTTAGTTGAGTGGGCTGGAGTAAAGAGAAATGAAATGTCCTGCTCAAGAATACAATGTGCTGCCTGGTCTGAAAATTAAAACTCCACTACTAATGATCATGAACCCTAATGACCTAATCACAAGGCCACAAACCTTCACTTGACTGCCATAAGGAGAACAAAAATGAAGTGGAGCAAAGAATAAAAACAAGAAAATCATGTGTGTGTGTGTGTGTGTGTGTGTGTGTGTCTGTATAACTTTATGCAGGAGGAAAAAGATTTTATAACAAAAAGAAACTCAAGAGATGAGCACAATGTACTGTCCCAAAACATACCTTACGGTTATCCCAAACTATATTGTCCCACATTGACAGTTCTTCACAAGTTTTAGTGAATGCAGTAGCTCGGTCAATCTGTGAAATGAAAGATTTTAAATTAGTTTATGTAAAAGAAAAAAATGGATATATTTTATAGTTTGAAATAGGAAAAATAACTGAACTATTTTAAAACAGTTTGGTAAACATGAGTTATTAACAGCATTCATGCACACACACACCCACACACATAGCTGTGTGGTAAAGAAGATTGCTTCCAAACAATGTGGCTTCAGGTTTCTACTATAGTTTGAACCACCAGCCAAAGCCTTTTGAGTGTATTTGGCAGTTGGAAACTGAAAGAAGCCCATTGTACATATAACGTGTCCCTTGTCATGACATCATGTGATGGCTCTAAATAAGTGTCACCATCATACAAGAGAAGTAGTTCATCTCTAGTCTTCCATGAGGAAATAATGCTTTGCTTGTTAACAGGAAGTATACACAGCCATACAAAATCAGCCTCAACAAACTCTGATACATTCAAGCATGGAGTAGTAGATGTCAAAACAATGATGATAGATTTTGATATAGTTTCTACCGATTCTATCTACAAGGCATTATTCAGCTTAATTTAGCAGATAACACTCGCTCAAAGTATCACACAATCAGGCTAAATCTGAGACCATGTGGATGCAAAACAAAATTCTTAACCACACTGCCACATCTTTGCCTTCTGATTTAAGAAAATATAATCATATTGTCATGGAAATATTGTGTATGTTTGGTATATATCAGCAACCACACCTCCACCTTTGCTCATCATTCACTACACACCTCTACTTGAATCTCTAACCATCTGTTATTTTCCTCTCACACTTTAATGAACATATCCACCTGCCTTCCCAATCATGTCCATATTTTCTCTTATACTCACCTTCTTGCATCTTAAAAGTATACTGACACCTCCTCACCATCTTTGTTTTCTTTTCACTTTCTCCCATCCACCTTTGTATAATGTGAGGTAGACATGTATTTCCTCTATAGCAAGGCACCTGTATATGTCACTGTACCATACTGTAGCCTCTCAATACCTGGTATAAAGTCATTCCCCTCAAAACTACACCTGTACTCAGTCAAAGGGTCCTCAACAACAAGACTGCTATTTGTAGCTCAGTGTAAACAAATACACAGACACATGTAAGTGCATGCACACACACACTCATATCATCATCATTGTTTAATTCCTACTTTTCCATGCTTGCATGAGTCAGACAAAATTTGTTGAGGTTTCTTTTCTACAGTCAGAAACCTTTCTGTCACCAATCCTTACATTTTCTCTATGACCAGACATGCTTTTTACAAAAGACTGGAAACAAACATTGTTTGTATGAGGTGATGCCTGTTTATAATATTCACATGATGTCAAGGCAACACTACACACACACGATGGGCATCTTCAAACCTAGGACTATAATAGAAGACATGTACCCAAGGTGTCACACAGAAGGCCTTGACCTGAGACTACATGGTCAAGAATCAAGCTTCTTAACCATAAAGCCACAGATACATACATACATACATGCATGCATGCTTTTCTTTCAAACATGTTATATTAAAACATGTTTTTTTTATGAAGAATTTTTATTGTTTTTTATAATCTTTTACATTTATCCAAGGATCCACATGCCTATATACGTATATTTATTGTTACAAAAGCTCAATACAAATTATTACCTTCTCTTTTTCATGTTTAAGTAATGGTTCTGCAATCACATTCTTCTTTCCTTGAATATTCTTCAAAGTTTTAGCTAGCTTTTTCTTATTGGTTTTATCTTTCAAAGATTGCACCAAGTCTTGAATGTGGACTTTGCTAAGGTCTTCAAAGAAAATAAACCACAAGAAAAGGAACTCATTAAAGCAATGATAAAAACGAGAACACTTTATAAGTATTTATCAAAACATTACTGATATTTAATTATAAACAATCATTTTGTTATTATACACTGATATACTGAATAGAGGAAGATACTGGTTTGAATATATCAGTAAATAATAATTCCTCATCTCAGAAGTTCAGAAAGAAAAAAAAATCATTTTTTTTACTCATGTATTTATTGCTCGCTATCAGTCATTGCTATCCCATTAGCCATCTATCTTTTTGTCTGTCAGTTTATAATACTTTTTTCATCTTCTTTTCATTTATCTGTCAATTTAACACTATTTTCATCTATCTGTTATTACCCCTCACCTTAATCCTTTATTTATCATATTATTGTCTGTCTATCAATCTATAAATCTTCTCTCTTGTTTATATGTCTACTTCTCATTTGTCTACCAGTCTATCTCAGTATCTGTTAATCTCTCACTCTCAGCCCTATTTACAGCCACCTAACACATTTTAAAATCATTCTCTAGCCAATGCCCCTCTGAAATATCGAAATTCCTTTTGCCGTCCCTAACTACACACAATTTTCTTCCATTTTATGAACTTTATTGAACTGATATATTGCCTATGACCATAAAAGTTTCTATATTCATTTGACTGGCTAGAAACAGCACAAAAGTTTTCCTCAAATCATCTCCAACCGATTTAAAATCTCTCTTAAACAGCACCCTTTAGAGTCTATTTTGGTCATAGCTGACCATAGGTTTCTGTACACAGAAAGCCCCTAGTCTAAGAGGCAAACCTCAACAAGGTTTCCTGTGGAAGGCTAGCAGTTGCTCATGCAAAGATACCTCTCCTCTCCACACTGCTGATGTTGTCTGGGAGAGGTAATGAAACATGGAATTAGTACAATTGCAGGTAGTTACTGTCAGAACACAAACAACCTCAATAAATACTAGTTACCTATCTGACACTCCAGCAGGTCGACTAAGCCACCACCCTGGATTGGAACTTTTTCATCAATCCCTAAAAAAATGGAAAGTAAGGTTGACCTCAGAACTAACACTATGAGGCATCCTATCCAACATTCTAAAGGCTCTGATAACTTGTAATCAAATTACACTCTGCAACCTTAAAAAATGAACGATACATTGGATTTAGTTGTAGATACACTGTATCTAAATGAAATTGTTACCGCTAAAAGATCTTTGACCATAAGTTTACTTAATTAAGACTGACCTGGAGCTAAACAATTAAGCCTGCTAAAAATAGTTAAAGATAAAGAGTCAGACTGGGTAAATGCTTTATAACATTTTAGTTCTAAGTCAATTTTGCCTTTTAGTGACTCTTGTCAAGTACCAGTAACTTTACTAGAGAAAGGAGAACAATTCATGCAACAACTGTTTCTCTTACAAAATAATTTTTTTAAAAAAATGTAGGGGTCAAAAATGGTTTCAAGAGCCAAAATTAAAGAACCAACAAAAACAAATCGGTCACCTACCATTTGCTGCTCCAAAGTTGAATTCTGACACATTTTTGCCAACCACAGTCCTCTGGTTGTAGCGAGCCCTGAATGAGAATAATTTACACAAATTGAAAAACTGAATCTATAAAGTTTCAATTCTATGAAAGATTTGCATTGGTAGAACTGTTAGGGTATTAGGGTTAGGGTTAGGGTTAGTATTTAGTTACAGCCCTTTATACTCCAAGTTCAAACTCCACTGAATTAACTTTCTTTTCCTTCCTTTCAAGGTTGATAAAATGAAGTACTAATCAAGCGCTAGGGTTGATTTAATCATCTTAAACCCTCCCACCAAAATTTCTGACCTTGTACCTATGTTTGAAACAATTATAATTATTATTATTAGGACAGTGGGTTGGTAGAATCATTTGAGCACCAAACACACACACACACACACACAGAGAAAAAGGTTCTAAATTCCAACACATTTTTCTATCTATGTAATTCCATTTTCTAGATATGATGAACCTGCTGCTACAGTGCAAGACGTTTGTCCAATGTGTAGCTCAATGGGAGTGAACTCGAAACCATGTGGTTGTAAAATGAACTTCTTAACCACACAGCCAAAACTTCACAAAAGTATTCTAGTTATGATCATACCAGCATTTACTTTTTTCACACAACACATTATCCAATATAATGTAGAAATAATTTCTAAAGTGGTATGGCATGGTTTAAGAAAAATTTAACCATTTTTCCTAGCTGGTCAAGTAACCATATAGAGATTCCCTTATATGCTCAAGTTTCCACCAATCTTTAATGTACAAGTTGAAGCTTGACATATAAACTAGTGTTTGACGTATAAGTTAATGTTTGACATATAGGTTAACATTTGTTGTATAAGTTTGATGTATTAATCCTTTAGCCTTCACATTATTCTGTCAACAGTAATATTTATTTATCCACTTTGTTTTGAATTAATCATACATTATTTTGTAGCTATGAGATTTTTGATGAGCTAACTGTTAATTTTTACAATGGTGCTTTAGGGTTGGTGTGAGAGGCCAGACTGGCCAGTTTGAGCATAAACAAACAGAATATTTGGGCCAGATATGGATGGTTTAAATGCTAAAGGGTTAAGTTGATACTTGAAATAGAGCTGAATAAAAGACAAAATATCTACCAACAG
This sequence comes from Octopus maya, assembly GCA_027122535.1. Classification (NCBI taxonomy): domain Eukaryota; kingdom Metazoa; phylum Mollusca; class Cephalopoda; order Octopoda; family Octopodidae; genus Octopus; species Octopus maya. The sequence continues at coordinate 15,211,830 of JAOPJW010004006.1, forward strand.
AAATTCCATATCATTCACATATTTTAATGAATTACAATTATTTCAATCTTTGAAGAATGACTGGGTCAGTCAATCTGACAGTTGGAAGTTGTTAGAACTGTAGCAAATCATAAATGGTGGCAATATGGCATAATGGTCGTTTGCCTGAACAAGCATAATTGTTGGTAATCAAATTGGTTAAAATTACTGCCCATATATGAATTCTAAACTTTCAAAGAAATCTTTCACGAAATACAGTTCTTAAAATTCAGGTATGAACAGTTATAAAAACCCTGATTTTGGAGAAATTACTCAGTGATCATAGGATGTTACTCCACGACATTCACAATAGTGATCATTGGATGTTACTAAACTCCACGGCACTCACCCATTGAGATATTGGCTATTTTTTATGCCATGTCTATGATAAAAATCCAACAAG